>CM069861.1:67064220-67179220 GCA_036172795.1 Pelodytes ibericus | reverse complement strand
TCCAGGCCCCTTTTAAATGCAACTATTGTTTTTGCATACCTTTATTGTCCTTATCATAAAGAATCCATTCAGTTGTGATGGACTAAATCTCCTTTCCTGAAGTCTTAGTGGGTGACCTCTTATCCTTTGCACTGTTCTGTGAATAAACATGACTTTAGAAAGCCCTTTGTATAGGCCCTGTACATATTTATATAACATTATCATATCCCCTCTAAGATGCCATTTCTTTAGTCTGTGCAAATTTAACATTTCTAGCATTTCTTCATAAATAACTTTCCATTACCCTTATTAGTTGTGTACCCCCCCTCTGCACTTTCTCTAGTTCCATGTCTTTTTAAAAAAAAAGATGTCCAGGCATCATATCATGCTGCCTCTAGCATGAGAGGCTGCAGGGTAGGATGTCTGTGTGCCTTGGCTGTGCACAGACACCCTGCTGCCAGCTACTAGACACCATGGAGCTATGGGTGCTGGTTATGGTAATTCCTGGGTCTGCAATATGGGTCATGAGGCATATCCTGGGGTAAATCTTAGGTCTCAAATGCAGGTATTGGGGCAAGTCCTGGGGTTACATATAAAGCACAATAAGTCAGATCCTCACTCAACAAAATTGTAAGTTATTTAAGTCACACTATGTGATGAACCAAATCTACAATAATAATAATTGATCTGGGGTGGTGGGATGTGGGGTAGGGTGGGAGGGCATTAAACAGTCAGAGTCCAGTGGCTGGGATAGGTGGTTCTGGTAGTGGATTGTGTGTAGTGAATTTCCTGATGTGACTGTGGGGGAGAGCATGAGTATTATGATCGGAGAGGATGTGGGAGGGGATTTGAAGCAAATGGAAGGTAATAAAGATAGAATGATAGAGACAGATTCAATATGGAAGATTTCAAATTACATAAAACAGAGAGAAGAGGAAACAGCTATTTTAGAAACAGAGATAGATGGTTATAATGCCAAAGTAGAGGTTTCCCACTATCAAGTTGTGGCCCAGTGTGCCTCTCGGTGAGAATCTGTATTTTTACATGTCCTGGGTTGCTGGACTCAGTCCTGGAGGTTCAATATGAGTGATGGGGCATGTCTTGGGGTGCTGTTGTAAGTCCTGGTTCTGTAATGTGGCTGATGGTGCATGTGCTAGGCTAAGTCCTGGATCTGGAATGTGGGTCATAGAGTATGTCCTTGGTCTGCAAAGTGGGTGATGGGACATGTCCTGGGTCTGCAGTGTGGGTGAAAGGGCATGTCCTGGATGTGCAATGCTGGTGAAGGGGCATATCCTGGATCTGTACTGTGGGTAACAGGTCATGTCTAGGGTGTGCAATGTGGGTGATAGGGTATGTCCTGGGATTCTGGGTTATGTCTTGGTCTTCACTGGTAGAACACCCTCAACCTGGTCAGCAATTCCTGGAGAGAGTACACCATAGTGGATATCCAAGCAGTCAAGAGGGGCTTTTTCGGGGAGCACGTAATCTTAGAGATTGGTAAATTTGTGTGCAAAAGGAGCATTCCAGCAGAAAGGAAATATATGTTTGGACTAGCTATTTTTGAAATTATATTTTTTATTAGATTTCAGAATGATCTAATCATGGGGAAAGTTCACCAAATATTTATGTATATAGTTGGCATAGGTGTATATCCCTAAGCATTGTGATGACAGCCTCAGGCTGGGTGGCTTGGTGCACAGGAGTGACTGGATAAAGTCCAGGGCTGCAAGCACACTGTCCTTCCCAGGCCCAAGAAAGATGAAAATTTAGGCATATGTTTACATCCAAAAAAATCTGCATTTGGTGACACAAAGGTTATTATTTTTATGCTGGGCTGTATGGGGAGCAACTTGTTTGGATACAGACTTTGTGGTGCTTTGAGAGAAAAATTGCTTCCAATTTATTTCTATGGGGGAATGCAAAAAATGCTTTTTGGGCTAAGTTCAACTGTCGAGTTTGGGGAAAATCCTTCCTATAGAAAAATAAAAAGATAACCCCCTTCAGCCAACCAGCACCACATTGCACCACCAGGGATATCCTCTTCTGAGCCTATAAATGAAGACAGTTTATTCAAGTTTTCAAGTCATTTTAGTTATTTTCTTAGTTAGTGGATTATCTGACTCATCTACTTGTCCAGGGGGTCCATAAATCACACCTAAATGTATGATTGCCAAATTCTAACATAACTCAAACTGACTCTATGTTCGCCTCACTAGCAAGGCCGGTCTTAAGTGTTCAGACTCTTTGTCGCCCCCCCCCCCCCTCCCTTCCCTGTCTCTTTCCTCTACCTTCCCTCCCCTGTCTCTCTCTCTCTCTCTCTCTCTCTCTCTCCCCATATCTGTTCTCTCTCCCCTCCATATCTGTTCTCTCTTCCTCCCCCATATCTATTCTCTCTCTCTCTCTCCAAATTGCTCTCTCTCCTGCATATCTGTTCTCTCTCCCTTCCATATCTGCCCTCACTCCCCCATATCTGTTCTATCTTTCTCTCCCCATATCTGTTCTCTCTCTCTCCCTCCAAATGTTTCTCTCTCCCACCAATCTGTTCTCTCTCTCCCCCATATATAAAAAAAGGGAGAGTGCACAGCGCTTAAATGTAAAAAAGGGGGGGAAGGGGAAATAATGGAGGAATGTGTCAAAAAAATGAATGAAAAGGCAGTGATAATAAGTATATAATGAAAATAAGGAGGAATAAAGAAACACACTAACCCGTATCAACTCCACACACAGAAAAACCTCATATATGAACAAGTATGGAGGGAAGGATATCTCTCCAAATTGGGGAGGGGGCAAACCACTTAACAAATGTGGAAAAAGGATAGCAGCTAGTCTTAAACTGCAATGGACTGGACCACTGCAAAAAAGAAGCACAGGATTAATAGAAAGAGAGACAGCGCTAAAATATACCCCAAAAAAAACCAGACATAATTTATAAAAATAGTGCACACTCACCCACCAGCTGAAGAAGTTTTTTTACGAAACGCGTCCTGAGGGGTGTCCTGTTTTTGTGTCTGTGCTTATAGTGTATATTTTATACATATGTTCAGTACCTGGCCAGGTGAACAACACTATACTAGCAGTGGGTAAGGTTGTACTACTATATATATTTTATATATTATTTTATTCTACTTTACTGCTTATTGATATTAATTTTTTTTGTGTTTTTTCTACTCTATTTGTTTTTTTATATTATATTATTGTGGTACTAGACTCAACTATAGTCTTTTTACCTTATATACATGTATATTTTGTGACAATAAATCTTTTCTATTTTTATAAATTATGTCTGGTTTTTTTTGGGGTATATTTTAGCGCTGTCTCTCTTTCTATTTCTCTCCCATATATGTTCTCTCTCCCCCCATATCTGTTCTCTTTCTACACCCCATATATGTTCTCTCCCCCTCATATATGTGTTCTCTCCCCATCTGTTCTTTCTCTCCGCCCATCTGTTCTTTCTCTCCTCCGCCCTTCTTGCTTGAAGTTGCTGCTTCACTGTGAAACAGTACACGGCATGATCTCTGTATGTTAAACACACACAGAGCTCAGTGAGTGCTGCTCGCTCTCCCTGCACATAGTGATGATGCAGGGAATCGTATTTCCAATTCCCTGAATCATCACTACACACAGGGAGCGCGAGCAGTACTTACTGAGCTCTGCAGAGCTCATGCTGCCTGCTACTCCCAATGAAGCAGCTGCTTCACGTGGTGCGGGCGGATCTTCACCTCACACCTAGTGATGTCCACCCCCTCACCTTATCTTTCAGTGCAGCTATGCAGAGGGCTAGTGAGGGGAGATCTTCTGATCTCCCCAGTCAGTGCCTTTGCTGGCAAACTTTTTTTGTTAATTTAAGAGGCCCCCCTGGGCTGTCTCACACCCCAAAGGTCGCCCTGCTCACTAGCTTTTATTAAGTTTGATTTTATACATCTTTCACATGCCTTTTTCTGGCTTTTTGTATATACTGTGTCCCAGTAAGTTTTCTCATTATACCATGTTTCAGTAAATCTACATTTTCAGTTTCCATTATTACCACAATTTAGTGGATTTTATTCCCTAAACTGTGAGCATTTGTCGGGATTTGGGCCACCGTCTGAAGTCTCTGAAAGGACTTAATAGATGTGCCATCTATTAAATCTTCCCTTCCTACTGCATACAGATAGATATACATGCTCCAGAATTATGTTTAGGAACTAAATTAGTAAAATGGGCAAGATTTTATTTTTTAATCCTATTTTCCTTTTAAATTTGTACGATAAGTTAACAAGTTTTCAGTTCTCATTTGGAAAATAAATTGATTACTGAGATTGTTTTTTTTAATTAAATGTTTCAGTTTGGTAACAGCAGTAATAAAATAAAGGTTGTTATAATGATGGTCAGCAATAATGGTAACACTATTGTATCAGTGTATGGAAACATAATATTACATTTTGATTTGCAGAACTGGTAAAGGGAAATATCAACATAACAGTGCTATGGGACAATGCAGATTCTAGCAAGTACAGGAAATCCTAAATCATGCATATGAAAAATAGTGCTGGGTCTGGTATAATCTGTAAATTTATCAAGGTAACATGTATTGACCTCTTCAGATCTAGGATCATATTATTTGGGCATACAGAAGTTAACTCAATACAATGTTCTTATAGTATGACAAAATAGCAAAAAGTATGTAATATCAGTCTCTTATGATAATAAAAATATAAAACCTATATAGGTCATGGTTGGCAATGTGTTACTTTGTTGTCTTTATCTCATATCTACAGCGTCAGTTTTCATAGTGTACATTTTGCCTCTATAAGAACCATTCTGAAGATAGCGTCTTCACTGTCTCACAAATTGGTATCATTCTGAGTAGAAATCATGGCAGTAGCAGTAATAAGATTAAGGTAATTTCTATGACAGTTAACAATAATGGTAGCAATATTGTATCAGTTTGTATAAAATATTCAGTGAAGTAGAAATATGCTGTTTACATTATGACTTGTAGAACTAGTGAAGTGAAATATCAACACAACAGTACCGTGGGACAATGTAGATTAAAGCATGTACATGAAAGCCCAAAGTAGGTGTATGGAAAATTGTGTGTGGTCCGGTAGGATCTGTAAACTTTGCAAAGTAACATGTAATGACTTCCGCAGATCTAGGATCATGTAAGCTGGAAAAACAAAGATAATCACAATACAGTGTTCTGAGAATATGACACGTTAGTTATACCAGTCACTTTTGATAATAAAAATAGAAAAACCAGAAACATTGTTTTCACCATATCATCAATTGAACAACTGTCAGTGAGTAGCCTAAGGTAACATTCTTGGGGCCTGGCCAGTCGGACCAGTTTACCAATGTCATTGATGCCCAATATTAGCATTGCAGAAACAAATCTAGGCAGCTTTTCATAAACCCTTGGGTCAACTACAGAGAAACTCTTACCCTATCAGTCATTATTCGAAAGTATCATGTGTCATAAAAGTATTGGTTGGTTTCCTCGAAGGATCTCCATGGAAAACCACGGGGTAATTGTTTCGTGTCCGCAGTGAGCTTGTTAATTAGAACTGACCATTTACCAAAAATGTTTTCACTTCTGTTCTATTTGTCTCGTGAGGCCTCAATCCAGTACATTTTGAAAAGAAATAATAATCGATCATACATCATATTAAAGGTGGATGGGGTGTGCTCTATCTACTGCCACAAAATTGCCTTTTTTTGTGACCGCTGCTACTGATGCTAGAAGACATTTTTTGGCTGCTTTTAAGATAATGTTTTCTCTGCTATTGTATATTTGAAATGAAGTCCATTGTGCTGTTAATGATATGTTGAGTTTCAATGATTATGCACAAAAACCTCTTATAGTAGACCAATAGTGTTGAATGGCAGAACAGGACCATAGACAGTGTAATAAGTCTCCTTCAGACTGTCAACACTTAGGACAGTTGTTATATGTGGAAAGTCTAATTTTTTATCTTCAATATGGGGACAGATACTCTCTATGTAAAATGTGATATGACATGTCAGCGTATGCATAAAGTTAATTTTTTTATTTAAGTTAATGCAACTATCTATGATGTATTGGGGTGTGAGATCTGGCCAGGTTTAGAAACTCCCTTAACGACAAAGGACGTGCCTGGCACGTCCTGCATTGAATGAAGCGGTTTTCGCGATCAACGATTGCGAAAACCGCTTTAACAGTGCTGGTCTATTGCCTCGACATCGAGGCAATAGCCAGCACCAAATTTCTATTTCGGGACCCCCACGATCGCCCCACGGATATTGCTCCGTCAATATGGCTAAGTCCTCTGCCGGTCTGAGCTTCGGAAGTGAAAGTAACTTCACTTCCGTCGCTCTGAATATGCTACTTGACTACCCCTAGTGGTAGTTTAGTAGCATTGCAATTGGAAATATTTTAAATAAATATTTAATTAATTAAAAACAGGTTATTTAGCTATATTAGCCTATAGGGTTAAAATAAAATATTTTTTAGCATAAGGGATATGGTTAAAATTAAATTAAAGTTAAAAAATATTAAGGGATATAATAAGGATTAGAGTTGGGGTTAAATTTAGTGTTAGGGTTAAATTTTGGGTTCGGGTTGGGGTAAAAAGATCAATATAGGAAAAGACCATAAAACACTATTTTTGGTTTTTGCCCCATAACTCGCAAAAAAATACCGAAAAATATGGAAACATGCATATTTTTGAACTCGGGAGAACATTTAGAAACTATTTAGATGGGGTCTTTTTTAATGATTTTATTTGTGTAAATTATATTTTAGGTCAAAGTTAGAAAAAGTGTGTTTTTTTTAAACTTTTCATCATATTTTATGATTTTTTTTGTAGTAAATTATAAGATATGATGAACATAATGGTATCTAATGAAAGCCCTTCTTATGATGATAAAAACAACAAATAATTTGTGTGGGTACTGTATGTGAGAAAGAAAAAAATTACAGCTAAACACAAACACCCTAGAAATGTCAAAACAGCCATTGTCACCAAGGGAAAGTCAAGGTGAAAATGTCTTGTCACTAAGGGGTTAAAGACAAGTTCTGAGACCCCGATGTGACTTTTCATGATCATAAATCTGGCATATTTGATTATACAATATGGCTGTGGAGTGTTTTGTATCGTTTTTCCACAGTGTCGATCTATCTAATGGGTTATTGAAATCAGTACGTTTGTGATTATTGATCTTCCAAAATTGCAAAACTGTAAATAATGGAGGGGGTGTAATCTTCAAGGTTCTATTTTACCAACCATTTGGTTATACATTAGAAATGTACTGGTATCCGAGTTCCAAAATTTTAATACGGTGTCCCAACCTAGGCCTGCGAGATTGGTAAAAACTTAATGGGCTTGACCAGATTGAAAATTGGGATTATTGATGAAGGGTTCAAATAAGGAAAAATTGGTCTTTAGTCCTAGTTTGGTTCTAGTGCATTTCCATGCCTTGCATATGCTGGTTAGTATAGGGTTATAGGTCACTTCCACAGGAATATCACTTGTTATACAATATAATAGGGATTTTAAATCTATTCTAGGGATCAAAGATTGGTCTAATTGAGGTTTAAAGTAGTTGGGAGTGTTGTGTATCCAATTCACAGCAATGCGATATTGTGCTGCTAAATTGTAGGAGAGCATGTTAGGAAGATTTAGTCCCCAATTTAATTTCCATTGTTGTAGTTTTAGAATCCTTATGCCATATGAAAGTTTAAAAAATGTGGTTAAGTAATTTACATTGCGTTTCTTGATAATTATAGGGAGCATCAGTAAAGGGTAAAGTAGTTTGGGCGCTAGAATCATTTTAATTAATTGGCTTCTTCCCATGAAATTAATTAATGAAGTTTGATCCATTTTTGTGTCAGTCCTTTTATTGTTACAAATAAAAATGTTAACTGTGTAGAGCTGTTGAATGTTAGAAGGAATTGTTAAACCTAAATATGTAATTTGTGAGTTAAGAGCCCACCAAAAGGGGAAAAAGCGCTGCCCCATCCTCTTTTAGCCTTCAAATATATGGGCAGGGCTACCATTTTATATTGATTTTTTTTTTTTTAAATATTTTTTATTTATATGAAAATTTCTATTAGTACAATACAAACAGTTATCTCCTGTGACAAAAGATAAGCACAGGGATAAAGTTCAGAATACACATAAAATCAACATTTAGGGTGCTATTGTCAATTTTCCAAATTCACATTCTTTAAAAGGAGACTACACCCCTTTTCTTAAACCCACATTACCATTTACCTCACAAACAACAAAGAAAAATAGAAAATAAGTATGCATCCACAGAGACAAGGGATAGATCTAAAGAACGCCATCTAGTAAAGAAATATATTGGTACAAGAAGATGGAGATTATTTGTCACAAATTGTTTTTTACAGTTCAAACGCCTGGGTTTGAGATTTTGGTTTCATCATCCCAGGTCCCGGCTAGGATTCCATTTATCAACATTTTTTAGATTTTTTGATTGACAAAGAGAAATTCCTCTCTCCATTCTTAGTTGATGTTTTAGTTGTTTTTTTACTTCCAGCCAAACAGTGACCTGTGATGATTTCCACAATCTACCTATTGAGATTTTAATTGTACGTAGGAAATGAAGAACAAAGGATTTTTCCCATTCCTTAGTACATGGGAGGTTTAGATGTAGTAGAAGCACCTCTGGATTATTTGGAAGCGAAATGTTGGTCAATAATTTTCCCAACATTTCCTGCCACATCAATTTCAACGGTTGGCAGGACCACCAGGTATGTAGCATATCACCTCTGTACCGATTACATCTCCAGCATGTATCTGATACGCCCCTCTTCATCGTCGCTAGACGGGCAGGTACCAGATACACTATGTTTAGTATTTTGTAGTGTGTTTCTACAAGGTTGAGACATCTCACTGTTTTATATGTCCCATAGAAAGCCTTCATTAGATCTTCCTTTGTCAACGTCATACCAATGTCTCTTTCCCATTATCAAAGGCTTTGAATTCACAATCTTCCGAATCCAGTTCCAACATATATTTAGATTTTTTTAATAGACTTTTTTGATCATTTTTGCCCATAAGACTTCTAAGGCATTGAACCCTTTCTGACTTGGCTTGATACAGATATTTTGCTAAGTAACCTTTTATTCTTAGATAATTAAAGGTTTCCCCTTTTAAGTCTTGGTTGTTATCCAGGAGTTCCTGAAAGGGGTTAATGCTAGAATCTCTCCATAATTCCCCTAAGGTCTTAATGCCGCATTTGTGCCAAGATTTTAAATCCATACATTCTAAGTTACTTTCTAAAAGTGTGAGAGGGAGCTCATGTATAACGCGATCCTCAAGGCCCAGTCTTTTCCTGAGTCTATACCAGGCTTTCAAAAAGTTATTCAGGACTATCCCTTTATCTACAACCAAACCTTCTTTTCTTTTACTTTTTGTCCCGGTGGGCCAAAAAAATCTAGCTAGTTCCGCTTTTCTCTCCAGTTCTCTTTTGATATCGTACCAGGATTCCTATTTAGAGGTATCCATCTGAGAGAATATAGCATGAGTTAAAAGACTTGAATCATGATATTGTACTATATCTGGCATACCAAGTCCCCCCTGTGAGATCTTACTACTTAAACACTTTAAATGTAGTCTCGGCTTTTTATTTTGCCAAATAAAGTTTCAAAGGGATCCTTGGATCAATGCAAGCCAACTGGGCGGGATTTCTAAAGGGAGCATCCTAAAGAGGTAGAGCCATTTTGGCAGAACATAAGCCTTAACTGTATTTATTCGGCCCCACCATGAAAAGCATACATTCTTCCAGTCTCTTAATTGTTTAGTTGATGATTTTAATAGAGGAAGAAAGTTATTTTCCATTATTTTAGTTGGGTCTGAGCAGATTTTAATGCCCAGGTATGTTAGGCTATCCGCCCACACGAATCCGAACTTTGTCCTTAGGATGCTCTCTAATTCTATTGGTATATTACTAGACAGTGCTATGGTTTTATCACTATTTAGTTTATACTCGGATACCATTGAAAATCTGTGTATCTCCCCCATGAGTTCAGCAAAGGAGCGTTCAGGTTCTTCCATAGTCACAATTACATCGTCTGCATACATACTAATCTTCAGATCTTTCTATCCCACTCTTATTCCAGAAATATTTGGGTTCTGTCTTATAGCCGCTGCCATTGGTTCCATTTTATAATGATTTTATCTGAAATAATGTTTAAACAGCTATAGCAAAAATGGTAAGTCTGCTTTTGGTTTGGAGAGAAAAAGGACTAAATCGTCTGCAAAGTATTAACTTTCAGTTCCATGTTCTCACTACAGATCCCATGAATGTTAGTGGATTGTGTAATAATGTTTAGGAGGGGTTCTAAGACCATGTTGAAAAATAGTGGCTGTTGCAAATTTTCGTTTGTCTCCATAAATGTCATATTTCTTCCATAAGAATTATTAATCAATCTTAGTGTCTTGCTGAAAAACCATCCGAAAAACAAACTTCAAATTCTTTTATTCAAATCCATAGGACCAATAACATAGCAATGCTTAAGGTGTTCTTAGTTGTGATGTTATAATATATTGGATACAGATCCTAATTTTGCAATAGTTTTTAATACCTCTATAAAGTTAAACACTCCCTAATTTATGGTAATACAAGGAGGCGTGTAAATATATGTATATGATCATAAAATTGTTATTATATGGGACGTGGCTTTAGCATCCATTTTGTTTATAATGAAATCCAAATGTTGTAATTATACTTGGACAGGATAAGACTAACAAAGGGTACTAAAACATTAAAAGGGTTTAAAAACATTAAAAGGGTTTAAAACATTAAAGGAAAGATATATTGGTGGGCCTCTTAATGTCAAAGGTGAAGGAAAAAACCTAGACTATCTGGCTATAGAATTGTAACCACATGTGGTGTCCATCATATACAATGGACTCTTGTGATATAGGAACAGCTCTTGGGGGGGAAGGGGGGGTCTACATTCCATTGAATTCTATGTAGAATCTATTTTCTTGCCTTAGTACCAAATATGATGAAACATCAAATATTGATATAATGAATTATATATATATCAGTGGCGAAAGCGAAATGCATTTTTTTATATCATCATTTTTTAAAATGAAATATGAAAAAGCAACTTCCATGTTAATATATACAAGTTACATTTTTGTTAGGGTAGTTTTATATTCAGGCTTTTAGTTTATTTCTTAAAGGAATATCCAAAGTTTGGGGGGAGGGGGGTCATCTTATTATCAGGGTCGTCTTAAATTCTAGCAAATACGGGACTTGTTTTCCATTTAATGGGTGAATTCAATCCTTCAACATTCCATGACACTAATTTTAAATATTTTGTATTTGTAAATTAGATTGAGCGGCCAATGTGGAGGCCTGAGTTGAGTTAGCCATAATTATGAGATAATGGCCAAATCAATTCCAAAAAATTGATCGGTTGGGGGTCCATCAAGCTGTGCTGTGGCCCCTGAAATAATTTGCGAACACATGCCGAAACAGACCAAAACATGACCTTTTACCATGGATAGAATAAACCAAATAAACCTAATATTAATAAAACTTTGAAACCATTCAAGTATTGATAGAACCTGTATGATGATTGAGAATGGTCATCTCTTCAACATTCGCATCAATGAGTGAAAGTTAGAATTCCTGAAAATATAGAACAAAGTCAGGGCATCTACTGCAATTGTCAAATAGATGAGAGTCTTATCCTGTTAAATCCTGAACTTGAGCGCAAAAAAACAACATTTGTGAACAATGGCCTCCTTATTGAGACAATTTCATAAAACAGTTAAAAACTTGCAAATGTTGGCAGGTACTTGCATTGAAATATAACTGGAAGGGGATGGGACACTTCATCGCGGCTGCATCCATGCAGCCGCTTCACCGCCGTCACTTCACCACACGAGAGCTCGTCACGGGATATTTCATCGCGGTACATTTCATCACTAAAGGTGAGTTTTAATGTGTTAGAATTAAAGTGTTAGAGTGTTAGAATTAGAATTTTAGTATTGGGGTTTAGGGGGTTAGAATTAGGGTTTAGGGCAGTGATGGCGAACCTATGGCACGCGTGCCACAACTGGCACGCCAAGCTCTTTATTGTGGCACACGTGGCTAGGGGGAGTTGTGGGGCTGAAGCCCCTAATCCTAGCTCCATTAGCTCAAAGTTAAAATTAACTGCAAAAATAAATATTTACAGAAATGCTATCCTGTTGCCTCCTGAGCAATTACATCAGTATTATTTCTCAGGAGCCAACAGGATAATCATTTCAATAACTGCACACCCCTCCACATTGCAGGTTGGTTTAGCCTGCCGGTTCCTCTCCCGACATCAGCTTGAAAGCTGACACGTCCCCTGTTCACACAGCAGAGCAGCTCCAGCAGCTCTGCCAAGGAAGAGACTTCCTGCAATGTATGTGTGAGTAGGTTTGTATGTGTGTATACATGTGCAGTATGTATGTATGTGTGTATACATGTGCAGTATGTATGTATGTATGTGTGTATACATGTGCTGCATGGATGTGTGTGTGTGTACATGTGCTGCATGTATGTGTGAATATGTAAGTGTGAGTAAGAATGTGTGTATTCATGTGTTGTATATAAGTGTAAGTAAGTAAGTGTGTATACATGTGCTGTATGTATGTATGTGTGTGTGTGTGTACATGTGCTGCATGTATGTGTGAATATGTAAGTGTGAGTAAGAATGTGTGTATACATGTGCTGTATATAAGTGTGAGTACGTCTATGTGTATACATGTGCTGTATGTATGTGTGTGTGCATGTATGTGTGAATATGTAAGTGTGAGTAAGTATGTGTGTATACATGTGCTGTATATAAGTGTGAGTAAGTATGTGCTGGATGTATGTGTGAGTGTGTGTATACATGTGCTGTATGTATGTGTGAATATGTATGTGTGTATTCATGTGCTGTATGTGTGTGTGTGTGTGTGTGTGTGTGTGTGTGTGTGTACATGTGCTGAATGTATGTGTGAGTATATAAGTGTGAGTAAGAATCTGTGTAAACATGTGCTGTATGTAAGTGTGAGTGTGTGTATACATGTGCTGTATGTATGTGTGAGTATGTATGTATACATATGATGTATGTATGTGTAAGTATGTGTGTGTACATGTGGAGTATGTGGGTAGACATGTGCTGTATGTGTGTGTACATGTGCTGCATGTAAGTGTGAGTAAGAATGCATGTATACATATGCTGTAAGTGTGCTTATGTATGTGTGTATACATATGCTTTATCTAAGTGTGAGTATGTGTGTATACATTGCTGTATGTAGGTGTGTATACTTGTGCTGTATGTATGTGTATGTTTGTATACATGTGAAGTATGTAGTATGTGGGTATACATGTGCTGTGTGTATGTGTGAGAGTATGTATGTGGGTATTTAATATAAAGCAGTGTTGGATTTTTAAGGTCTGGAACTTGGTTGCATGCAGGAAATTGGGCACTCGGGTCCATAAAGGTTCGCCATTACTGGTTTAGGGGGTTAGAATTAGTATTCAGGGTTTAGGGGTTCATTTTAGTATTAGGGTTCCGGGTTAGTATTAGGGTTTGGGGGTTAGTATTAGGGTTTAAGGGGTTAGTATTAGGGTTCGGGGGTTAGTATTAGGGTTTAGGGGGTTAGTATTAGGGTTTGGGGGTTAATTTTAGTATTGGGGTTTGGGGGATTAATTAAAATATTTTATTTTAACTTGTACGTGTGTAAGAGCTGACAGTTCAGCGAGGAAGCGGCAACGTTATTCTTCATGGCTGACAGTTCAGCGTTCTAACTGCCGCGCTGAACTGTCAGCGATGAAGCCGCCGCGCTGAAGTGTCCTAGACCCAAGTGGAATATTTCATTGCAAATGCACAGCAAAATAATCAATCCTATCAGACTGATCAGTATTTGTAGAAACTGGTTAGAATAATGATCATTAATTCATAGTTAGTTCTGTGTCTTATATGGAAAAGAAAAAGAGAAAAATCCTTGATTAAGGATTGGAAGCCTGCGATCCTGCCAGGGAAGTATTAGGCACCTGTTCCTGTAAGATCTCAGAAGAGAAGAATTTGCATCTTCTATGGTGTTAACCACTTAAGGACAGAGCCTTTGAAACATTTTTGTCCTTTCTGGACAATGGCTATTTTAACATTTCTGTGCTGTTTGTGTTTAGCAGTAATTTTCTTCTTCGTCATTTGCTGTACCCACACATATTATATATTGTTTTTATCGGGACAAAAAGGGCTTTCTATGGATGCCATATTTTTGATCATATCTTTTCATATTATTAAAAAAAAATATGGTAAAAAAAAAAAAAATACACAAATTTCCTGACTTTTATTTGAAACAACTTCTCCTCATCGACAATAGCGAACGAAAAAACATGCTAAATAGATTCTACTATTTCTCCTGAGTACAGGGATACCACCCATGCATAGGTTTGTTGGGTTGTTTGGGGGCTAAAATGCCAAATTTGTGAGGTGCAGTTTTTTGTTTTCCAACTTGAAATTTTTACATGCAGACAGCCTTTTGGGACATATTTGAAACCAGCCAGTGTATTTTACCCCATCAACCCATATATTTTTTAAAAGTAGACACCCTAGGCTATCTCAAATGGTGGTATTTTAACACTTTCCATGCACTAATTCTACCACCAGCCTTTGTCAAAGTTTGTGGTAGTAATTTATTTGTGTTTTTTTTTTTTTCACATACCTTGTACTTCAGACATGAATTTACAGATTTTGGTATGTGTCACTGCCAAATAACACCCCAATAAGTGTTCAGCAACATCTCTTGAGTACAGGGATGCCCCCCATGCATAGGTTTGTTGGATTGTTTGGGGGGTAAAAGGCCAAATTTGGGAGGTGAAGTTTTTGGTTTTCCAATTTGAAATTTTGACATGCAGACAGCTTGCACCCATGTCCCATTTGGGACATATTTGAAACCAGCCAGTGTATTTTACCACATCAACCCATATATTTTTTAAAAGTAGACACCCTAGGCTATCTCAAATGGTGGTATTTTTACACTTTCCATGCACTTATTCTACCACCAGCCTTTGTCAAAGTTTGTGGTAGTAATTTTTTTGTGTTTTTTTTCCACAAACCTTGTACTTCAGACATGAATTCACAGATTTTGGTATGTGTCACTGCCAAATAACACCCCAATAAGTGTTCAGCAACATCTCTTGAGTACAGGGATACCACCCATGCATAGGTTTGTTGGGTTGTTTGGGGGGTAAAAGGCCAAATTTGGTAGGTGCAGTTTTTGGTTTTCCAAACTGAAATTTTGAGATGCAGACCGCCTGCACCCATGTCCCATTTGGGACATATTTGAAACCAGCCAGTGTATTTTACCCCATCAACCCATATATTTTTTAAAAGTAGACACCCTACGCTATTTCAAATGGTGGTATTTTAACACTTTCCATGCACTAATTCTACCACCAGCCTTTGTCAAAGTTTGTGGTAGTAATTTTTGTATGTTTTTTTTCCACAAATATTGTATTTTAGACATAAATTCACAGATTTTGGTATGTGTCACTGCCAAACAATAACCCAATATGTGTTCAACAACATCTCCTGAGTACAGGGATACCACCCATGCATAGGTTTGTTGGGTTGTTTGGGGGCTAAAAGGGCCACATTGTGAAGGTGCGAATTTTCAACTTGGAATATTGACGTGTAGCCAGCCTGAGCCCATCTTTCATTTGGGACTTTTTTTTAAAGTAGGACAGTGTATTTTACCCCAAAAAATATATTTTTTGTAAAAGTAGACACCCTAGGCTATTTTAAATGGTGTTATTTTAACACTTTCCATGCACCAATTCTACCACCAGCCTTTGTCAAAGTTTGTGGTAGTCATTTTATTGTGTATTGTTTCCCACATACATTGAACTTTAGACACAAATTCACATATTTCGGTATGTGTCACTGACAAACAATACCACAATATATGTTCAGCAACATCTCCCGAGCACAGGGATACCACCCATGCATAGCTTTGTCAGCTTTGTTGGGTGTTGAAAGGCTACATTTGAGAGGTGCGCTTTTTGATTTTCAAACTTGGAATTTGAACATGTAGAGCAAGGAAGGGGTTAATAGCTCTTATAAGTAGTACTGTACAAAAAAATTAACCACTAAAAATGCACAGACAAGAAAAAATGTTCTGCTGTGCAGTGATCAGTGGCAGGGAAGGGGTTAATACACTACACTATACAAAGGGTATGGCTTTTATAAAAGCCCTTGGGACTCACAATTTTTTTAACATTTTATTTGATTTATTACAATTAAAAAATTATGTTATACAGATCTGTCTCTTTCCCTCACTAAAACTCAAGTGAGGAGAGGGAGGCAGATCCATATGGGTCAGAACAATATTTACGAACCAGACGAATGGTGATGCTCATCTGAGAAATCACCAAACCACCTTTGCCACTGATCGGCTGTTACTGATCGCTATACACGCGTTCAGACAGCTTCAAAAGGAATACACGTAATCCCCTAGTGGGTATAACTAACCCCTAGCGAGTCTGACAAAAAAAATGCTGATAGCAAAAAAAAATCCTTCTGCGACTAGATTGCTCCATATGCGCTGCTTAGGCAGTGACCGTATGCACTGCTTAGGCAGTGACCATATGTGCTGCTTAGGAAGTGATATACGGCAAGGAAGGGGTTAATAGCTCTTAAAAGAGCCTTTGATATACTGTAATAAATCAAAGTAAAAAAAAATAACCCCTAAAAAAATGCACAGACAGCAAAAAATGTGCTGGTGTGTAAGATCACTGCGTACACAGCGATCAATTGCAGGGAAGGGGTTAAATACTGGAAACGGCTTTTATAAAAGCCTTTGGGTCTCAATTCTATTAAATATATTATAATTAAAAACTTACATTATACAGCTCTGTCTCCCTCCCTCACTAAAACTCAAGTGAGAGGGAGGCAGATCTACACGGGTCAGATCAAATATTTACAAATATTGATCTAACCAGACGAATGGTGATGCTCATCTAAGCAAACGCCAACCCGCCTTTGTCACTTATCAGCTGTTACTGATCGCTATACATGCGGTCAGACAGCTAAAAAAACGTAGTCCCCTAGCGGGTATAATTAACACGTGACGGGTGTAATAAAAAAGTTAAAAAAATGTTTAAAATGCTTCTGCAGCAAGATTGCTGCATTTGCATCAGATCGCTGCTTAGGCAGTGATCTACAGAAAGAAAGGGGTTAATCTCTCTTAAAAGAGCTTATTTTTATACTGTAATGAATTACAGTAAAAAAAAAATGAACCCCTAAAAAATGCACAGACAGCAAAAAATGTGCTGCTGTGTATGATCACTGCGTACACAGCGATCAATGGCAGGGAAGGGGTTAAATGGCTTTTATAAAAGCCCTTGCTGTTTAAAATTTTATTAAATATTTTTTTTATTATTTTATTTTATTTTTTTACTTTATCTGATCTGTCTCTCTCCCTTACTATAACTAGTAAGGTGAGGGAGGCAGATCAATACTTGTCAAAGGCAATATTTGCTAATATTGCCTTTGACTGTATGGTAAGTGCTCATCAGAGCACTTACCATACATGCCTGCACACAGATCACATAGATCTGTTGTGCCGGCATCGATTGGCTCCCCCTAGAGCATCGGAAGTGAAATACTTTCACTTCCGATGCTCTTGCCATTAGAAGGGAAGCGCTGCCTGTACAGGCAGCGTTCCCTTCTACTGAGCCGATGGGGTCGCTCAGGAGAGCGACCACCATCGGCTCTGGGCAGCCTGAAGGTGTTGTTAAGTGCCTCGCTGGCGAGGCACTTTAACAACACCGGAGATGCTTAGAAAGCGAACGATCGTTCGCTTTCTAAGCACATGTGTGCAGTGGGCGCAGCCATTTTTAAATGGCTGCTACGAAACACTCCGTGGAGTGATCGTAGCGCGCCCCTGCACATTTGGGGGGTGTTGCACAATGCCTCTACCTAGAGGCATTGTAGCAACACCGTTAGAGTAAAGAAAGGGACCGCTGGTCGCTTTCTTTACTCAGTTTAGTGCATGACGTGCCAGGCACGTCACCTGTCGGCAAGTCCTCGATTTGCCGTGACGTGCCTGGCACGTCATCTGTCGTTAAGGGGTTAAGGTACAAGGTAGTTTCATTGATGGTGATCCTCAATTTTTCTGGGTATAGCAAAGCAAATGTAATCTTTCTCTTGTTTAATTCTGTACATGTTGGTTTTCTGTTTTTGCGTCAGTTGGGCAGAAAAATCTTGAAACAATAGTAATTTTGCTCCTTTGGTGTCTTAGAGATACTACTTTCCTGTAGGCCATAAGAATCTTGATTTTGTCTTGAAAATTAAGAAACTTCATCATCACCACTCTAGGTGTAGTGTAGCTGTGTTGATCAGAGGGTTCAGGGACGATTCTGTGCACCCTTTCAATGATAACCGACACATTTGGTGGCACTGTACCCAACTTGTGTCAGCCATTGCAAAATCAAGTTAAGTAATTAGGTTCCATTTACAGATTCAGGTAAGCCCAATATTCTCAGATTACTTCTCATGCTTCTGTTTTCAAGATCTTCAATTCTCTCCATTAGTAATGATATGGATGCATCGTTGTCAATCTGAGTAGCTTTCAGTGAGGTAAAATCGTCCTTTAGAGTGGAGATACTTTCTCTGTTTAAGTTCGCCTTTGAGCTTGAGAAGCCAATTGGGAAAGAGTGGAATTTATAGACGTGACAAGTTTTCCAGTTTTGCATCCAATAATGGAGAAATGATGGCTGCTATTTCTGAAGCTTTATCAGTAATTTCCTCGGAGACAGTAATCTGTGGGGAGTCCGGTATGTCAGGCGCAGTTGTAGAGTCATCTCTACGTAAAGGTCCATCTTTGTTCTGCACATTTTTTTATTTATCTCGATCCTTCAATTTGCTAACTTGAGTTTTCCTTTTCTGTTTTGGGGCTGCATCAACAAACCGATCCATCTTAGTGTTGTGTACGGGCTGATATATTTCAGCTGTGTTTGTCAGAGAGTATAACAGAGACCAGATAACGTGAGTAGGTAATATACAATATTATACAGCGGTTCAAGCTAGCATGTAGTTTGTGAAAGTCAAACCTTCAAGTTTATGTCTTAAGTTAAGTGCGCTTTGAAATAAGAGTTGCTCCAATGATATGTGATTACCCTGGAACAGTTTTGATTGATATCTTCAACTTTGAGTCCCAAAGTAATGAAGAATAAGTACAGTTGCTAATAGCTAGAGAGTGTAGCCAGACATACACTCTATTAATATGCACTGTCACTACTTCCAGTAGTTAATTGTCTATCTCACGATAGACAATTAACTACTGGAGGTAGTGACAGTGCATATTAATAGAACTGATTTGGTGGTAAGAGGCAGAATCAGATTCAATAAACAGTGTTCCAGTTTGTCACAAATGTTTTGCAGCTAGGAAACACATATACAAAGGTTTGTGGTGTATTGTTGTCCAAACTTCTGCAGAGATATTAGGTTTTGGAACTTTTTTATTTACACGACAATAAGCCAAGATGGGTGACAGCAATCACCAAGGTTGGTCAAATTCCAACCAAAATGGTGTCTTTAGAGCAGTTTCCCACCAAAATTATGAGTCAACGCATAGTGGAGATATTAAAAATAGAGAAAAAAAATAAAACTCTTTTTGATGCACAAACTACTGGATAAATGTGTTGTAAGTGAATCTCATATAATGGGCAGTGAGTAAAAACAATGTAAGTCACTGAATACAATATGCTTCAAATGTTAGAATTTATATACACCATATAATATAATATGATATAACATCATAAAAATATTTGCTATTTTGCAATTTTCAATCAAGCAAGAAAGAGATAACATGTTGAGAAGTATATATAAGGAGAGAGACAGACAGCATCATTATGCACCTTGAGGAAGCTGTTCTAAAGCAAAATGCGTAGTGCGGGATTACATCACAAGAAGGCGGGGCATATATCCAAAAACATAAGTGTGGAGCAGAAGATCAACATGCTGTGTCTGGGAGATCCCTGAAGAACTCTAGTTCCAGTGCCAACACTACTTTTTATTAATGTAAGAGCGGATGTGTGTTTGTTATACTATTAAAAGTGCCCGCTAATTCTTACACCCGTATGTGCTGTCTGTCTTCTCCATTTTTGGCTATCTCTGTCGGATGCAGAGTATGCAACTATCACTGATACAACAGCTGACAGCAGTATAATCTGAACTACCGTCGTTTCCAATTACTTCAATTTGGAACCTATTTATTCTATGATGGGAAGTATTGTGTTACAGTAAATCACTGTCTGCCAACATTTAAAAAAAAATGTCCAGAGACATTTTTCAGCTCAGCTTCCAATTGACCACACCTGCTGTCAAAAAACTCTGCCTACTACACATAATTGGCATAATTTAACTCCATCAGCTTGTGACAGTGTAGATTATATCACCAAGTTCCCACTAACATTACCATGCATGCTTGCAACAGATACATGCAACAGATACATTTGCAGCACAACATCTACGCACATATTTTATTGATCAGCAATAGTGCAAAATGCTCTATAACGCCTATATTGCATCCACAGCACTTGGCTTGCACTCACATTGCACCCATACAATTTGGCATGCCACAGAGTTAATTTTCCCCACAGAACATGTTATTTTGCTCCACAGAACATGCCACAACATTACTTTGCCAATTAAAATAAGCCATTGTCAGGTACCAATTAACAAACCACACTCGCATTGTCATTAACATATGCCGTTTAAAATATGCCATTAATTGTCCATTAAATATGCCATAGCCAGCTTGCCAATTAATAAGCCACAGCCAATTTGTCCCATTAACATGCCAGTTTAATTTTGCCTTTAATAAGCCAGTATTATTTTGCCATTAATAAGCCAATTGCCCCATTAATATGCCAGTGTTATTTTGCCACTAATAAGCCACAACCAATTTCCCCATTAATATGCCAATAATATTTTGCCATTAATATGCCAGTGTTATTTTGCCACTAATAAGCCACAGCCAATTTGCCCAGTTATATGTCAGTATTATTTTGGCATTATTATGCCCAGACAATTTTGCCAGTAATATGCCAGTATTATTGTGCCATTATTATGCCCCAGCCAATTTGCCCAGTAATATGAGAGTATTATTTTGCCATTATTAGACCTTCCTGTTTCTATGGAGACACTCGTGCACGAGTGTCTGAGAGCAGGAGATTAGAGCAGGCCTGGAGGATGCTGGGAAATCCTTCAGACAGCCCAGTGATTGATGGGAGAAGTATCAACTAAGCATTAAGGCATACATATGTATTAATGTAGTACCTGAAAACGGCCACTAGTGGCCACTCTTTCAATGATAAGTATAATCTCTTTTTTACAGAGAACTAAAAAAAAAAGAAAAAGGAACATGACAGTCTGCTCTAAACTAAGCTGCCTACAAGTTGCACCAAAGTTAAAAGGGTGACTAGACTGTCCCTTTAACCCCTTGACGACAAAGGACGTGCCAGGCACATCCTGGGAGAAACTCCCTTAACGACAAAGGACGTGCCTGGCACGTCCTGCATTGAATGAAGCGGTTTTCGCGATCAACAATCGCGAAAACCGCTTTAACAGTGCTGCTCTATTGCCTCGACATCGAGGCAATAGCCAGCATCGAAATTTCTATTTCGGGACCCCCACGATCGCCCCACGGAGCGATCGTGGGGAGCCATATTGACGGAGCATGCTGCTCCGTCAATATGGCTAAGTCCTCTGCCGGTCTGAGCTTCGGAAGTGAAAGTAACTTCACTTCCGTCGCTCTGAATATGCTACTTGACTGCCCCTAGTGGTAGTTTAGTAGCATTGCAATGGGAAATATTTAAAATAAATATTTAATTAATTAAAAACAGGTTATTTAGCTATATTAGCCTATAGGGTTAAAATTAAATATTTTTTAGCATAAGGGATAGGGTTAAAATTAAATTAAAGTTAAAACATATTAAGGGATATAATAAGGATTAGAGTTGGGGTTAAATTTAGTGTTAGGGTTAAATTTTGGGTTCGGGTTGGGGTAAAAAGATCAATATAGGAAAAGACCATAAAACACTATTTTTGGTTTTTGCCCCATAACTCGCAAAAAAATACCGAAAAATATGGAAACATGCATATTTTTGAACTCGGGAGAACATTAAGAAACTATTTAGACGGGGTCTTTTTTAATGATTTTATTTGTGTAAATTATATTTTAGGTCAAAGTTAGAAAAAGTGTATTTTTTTTAATTTTTCATCATATTTTATGATTTTTTTTTGTAGTAAATTATAAGATATGATGAACATAATGGTATCTAATGAAAGCCCTTCTTATGACGATAAAAACAACATATAATTTGTGTGGGTACTGTATGTGAGAAAGAAAACAATTACAGCTAAACACAAACACCCTAGAAATGTCAAAACAGCCATTGTCACCAAGTGAAAGTCAAGGTGAAAATGTCTTGTCACTAAGGGGTTAATATGCCCCAGCAAATTTGACCAGGAATATGCCAGTATTATTTTGCCATTGCCAATTTGCACAGTAATATGCTAGAATTATTTGCCAATGTCATTAATATGCCCCAGCCAATTTGCCCAGTAATATGCCAGTATTATTTTACTGTTATTATGCCCCAGCCAATTTGTCCAGTAATATGCCAGTATTATTTTGCCATTTAATATGCCTCAGCCAATTTGCCCAGTAATATTCCAGTATTATTTTGCCATTAATATGCCCCAGCCAATTTGCCCAGTAATATACCACCCTCCTCCCACCTTCCCCAGTACTCATCTCCTTGATGCTCCGGTTGTCTCCTCCATGCAGTCTTCCCTCCTGCACGGAGGAGAGAAATACAGTCACCAGATGTGACGTGTGTAATATCCGGTGGCACTGACAGGTGCGGGCCACAGCCCCCGCGGGCGGGATGAAAACTGCCCATGGGGGGTAGTCTGGAGACCCCTGCGCTACCCTATCAGTAAAGTAATATTTTCATTAGTGCCTGGCCTTATCTTATATCTAGGATAGCCTTATTCTTATCTCATGCATGATTAAACTCCTTCACTGTATTAACCTCTACCACTTCTGCTGGAAGACTATTCCATGCATCCACTATGCTCTCAGTAAAGTAATACTTTCATTAGTCCCTGAATTTATCTTATATCTTGGATAGCCTTATGCTTATCCCATTAATGCTTAAACTTCTTCATTGTATTAACCCAGTGCTAGACATACTTGACTGAATTTTAGGAGCCAGCTAAAAAATATAGGAGCCAGTCAACGGCACATAAATACAATCACACACAGTCAAACATACATATAGTCACATATATATATTGTAGTGGACATACAGTAATTAGCATGCCAGTTTTTAAGTAAAGTATTGTACCCTTTTACCAGTAATTCACATTTTTTTTTAATGATAACAGTTTTGTGAGTGTGTGTGGGCACTGGACTAACCCTTACCCCCTGTTCTTTGTTCCAGCTCATCACGGAGCCAGATTCCGGCCTTAAGATGCAACTGACTGGAAGTCAAGGCTGTATTGCTCGCACTACACAACGAAGGTCTGTCCTCCTGGCAGATTGCTGACAGGATTCAAACACACCGGTCCACTGTGAGTCGCTGGCAGAAGAGGTACGCTCAGACAGGCAATATGGAGCAGAGGAAACGTTGAGGGCAGAAAAGGTGCATGACCACTTCATAAGACAGGCTGCTGGTACGGCTCTGCCTGCTCGATCGCTGGCTCACGTCGCCGCAAATCAACGGGGATTGGAGATTAGCCACGGGGGCGACGGTCAGCAACAGAACAGCAAGGAGAAGGTTGTGCCAGGCAGGGCTTATCGCACGGCGCCCCCGCAAGAAACCCTTGGTGACGGAGACCACTAAAGCCAAGCGTCTAAGGTGGGTGAGAGCCCACAGGGCTTGGACACTGGACATGTGAGAGGAGGTCATCTTCTCAGATGAGAGTAAGTTCAACATTCACGGGACGGATGGCATAGCCTATGTCAGGAGACGCAGGGGTGAACATCTCCTACCCAGCTGCGTAGTCTCCACCGTCAAGTTCCCGGTGTCGCAAATGATATGGGGCTGCATGAGCGCAAAGGGCACAGGAGACTTGCACATGTTAGACAGAACTGTCTATTCCACGTCGTGCAGCCACAGGACTGCATCTTCCAGCACGATCTGGCTCCCTGCCACCGAGCCGGAAAGGTGAGACAGTACTTGGAGCGCAAAGGTGTGTGCCTGCTCGATTGGCCCCCCAATAGTCCTGATTTGAACCCGATTGAGAACTTTTGGAGAATGGTCGGACTTGCGGTGAACAGACACAAGCCGAGGACCCGGCAAGAGCTCCAAGACACATTGTTAAGGGTGTGGTAGAACGAACTGCCTGTGGACTTGATCAGCCGTCTGATTAGGTCCATGCTCGATAGATGCCGGGCTGTTGAAGCTGCCCGCGGCGGGCCTAACAAATATTAAACAAAAGTTAAATTAAGTTAATATTTAATAAATAAGTTAATGTTCACTCTGTGTTTGTCTTTTCAACAACACTGCCTGCCCCAGGGAGACAATACACACACACCTTCGTTTCTCAGGGAGACTTGAGCCCCCGCACCCATGCTGTGTGTGGGATCAAGTCTCCCTGAGAAGGAGGCAAGACATAGCGGGGGGGCGTGTGGTCGTGTAGGCTTCTGGGGTACCTTCCCTCCTCAGATAAAGTAGTTGTTTCTAGGGACAGGGGCCAAGGGACCGCTTCAGCAGCCGTGGAGGATGCGACCTTTGCCTGTCTCAGGGGGACACCAGCAAAGGTCTCCTTCCCAGTGTGGATGCAAGGTGCTGGATTGATCAGAGAAGAGAGAGGCGGAGGCCGAAAGAGGGAGACATTGGTCCCGTCACTGTGGAGCTCAATCCTGGGCAAAGACCGCCAGCCCGCATCCCGGTTCTCCAGCCTACCCGAGACTTAAGCTCCCACACCGTCCGTCCGCCCAGCCTCTGCCCTGCTGCCACCCGAGACTTAAGCCTGGGAATGGAAGCTTAAGCCCTCTTCTTCCTTCCCCACTCCCCCCCCTCTGCCGGGCCGCGAGCCCCTGGGTGCCTGGCGGCCCCTGGCCAGAGGCGTCCCTGGCCAAGTCCCCCGTCGGAGAAATTGGAGAAGAGAGCCCTGCCGCCAGGGCTCCCCTGGGCCGTCTCCCGCGAGAGAGACAAAAGCTTGGCTCAAAGGATGACTTTCAGATCTCAGTGAGGTAGCTGCTTTGCTACACACAAAACCCTGACCCTGAATCAGGTAATCTACGAATGATTTATCTCTGGGTTCCCAATGAACGTGTGGTGCACTCCGGGAGAGAGGCGGCCCCCTTGCCGCCGGCTATCCCCCCTTGCCGCCGGCTATCCCCCCTTGCCGCCGGCTATCCCAGGCCAACCGAGGCTCCACGGCGTTGTGGTTTTATCATGTTTAGGGGGGATTCTGCCTTAGAGACCTTCAGTCATAATCCCACAGATGGTAGCTTCGCCCCATTGGCTCCTCAGCCAAGCACACACCAAATGTCTGAACCTGCAGTTCCTCTCGTACTGAGCATGATTACTATTGCGACAACACATCATCAGTTGGGTAAAACTAACCTGTCTCAAGACGGTCTAAACCCAGCTCACGTTCCCTATTAGTGGGTGAACAATCCAACGCTTGGTGAATTCTGCTTCATAATGATAGGAAGAGCCGACATCGAAGGATCAAAAAGCGGCATCGCTATGAATGCTTGGCCGCCACAAGCCAGTTATCCCTGTGGTAACTTTTCTGACACCTCCTGCTTAAAACCCAAAAAGTCAGAAGGATCATGAGGCCCCGCTGGGTGCTTGGAGCCAGAAACGAGAGACCATTGGGGCTCGCCCCCCCCCCGCAGGGTAAGTGAAAAAAACGATAAGAGTAGTGGTATTTCACTGGCGGCGCCCCGCGAACTGGGGCCTCCCACTTATCCTACACCTATCATGTCTCTTCACAGTTGCAGACCAGAGTCAAGCTCCACAGGGTCTTCTTTCTCCGTTGATTCCACCAAGCCCATTCCCTTGGCTTTGGTTTCGCTAGATAGTAGGTAGGGACAGTGGGATTCATTGAATTTCTTCACTTTGACATTTAACTGCAGCAACTTTAAAATACGCTATTGGAGCTGGAATTACCGTGGCTGCTGGCACCAGAATTGCCCTTTCAATAGATCCTCGTTAAAGGATATAAAGTGTACTCATTCCAATTACAGGGCCTTGAAAGAGTCCGGTATTGTTATTTTTCATCACTACCTCACTGAATCGGGAGTGGGTAAATTGCGCTCCTACTTGGATGTGGTAGCCATTTCTCAGGCTCTCTCTCCAGAATCAAACACTGATTCCCCGTTACCCGTGGTCACCATGGTAGGCACAGAAAGTATGATCGAAAGTTGATAGGGCAGACATCCGAATGTATCATCGCCGTCACGGGGACGTGCGATCACCCGAGGTTATCTAGAGTCACCAAAGCGGCCGGGGGAAGGACCCCCGGATTGATTTTGGTCTGATAAATGCACGCATCCCTGGGGGTCGGCATGTTTTAGCTCTAGAATTACCACAGTTATTGTAACAGATGGAGCGATCAAAGGAACCATAACTGATTTAATGAGCCATTTGCAGTGTGCATGGCTTAATCTTTGAGACATGCATATGCTAGTGGCAGGATCAACCAGGTACCCCTTCAGGGAGTTTCTGCCACCTGCGGAGACATTCAACGGAAAGAACGGCCTGGGGGGGAGTCGGTCGGCCGTGCCCCGGAGAGTGCGCCCCCCGCCCTTCCTGAGCCTCCGGCAAGCCTGGAGGAGGAGAGGCAGGGGAGCTGCCGCAGCCCGTGGAAACATGAGGAGCGGTCCGGAGGGGACAGCCGGGGCTGGGTCCCTCCGCCTGGCGGTGCTGGCCAAAAAACGATAGCGCTCCACGGAGGTGAGGTTGAGGGGGGTGGGGGTTGGACACACACCTTCGGAAACCTCTCGGCGCGTGGCTTCGGGACTCTGCACTTACCGGGCCTTGCATACGCAGGGCCGCGTGGGGCCCTTCCCTCCTTGTCTTCCGCTCCGGAGGCTGGGGAGGAGGCCAACTTTGCCTGTCTCAGGGGGACACCCAGGACCGCCTGAGCAAAGGTCTCCTTCCTGGCGCAGACGCAGGATACCAGATCGATATACCATATACCAGGATACCAGCGAGAGGTATAGAGGTGACTTGGGGGAGATTTTTAAAAAATTTTCTTCTGTTTCCCCCGAAAAAAGGGTCAGGGTGTCCCAGAACTCTGCACAGGCAATGGGGACCTGTGGCGCAGAGATCCCAATTTGGCCACCGGGGGGGAACCGCATGTCCGGGAGACCTCTTCCCCATCACTCTGGAACTCTTTCCTGGGCACAGACTTCCAGCATGCACCCCCGGCAGATTCCACAATCTTTGTCTCATCATATTCTGCGCACGGGTGCCACCCAGACCCCATTTGGTGTCCAACTACCCATCGTCCCACGGGGCCCGACTGGGAAAAAAGTCCGACCGCCTAAAAGCGATAGTCGGCCTCAGAGACCGAGCTCGACCTCATCGGGACAGGGCAGCCTGGCGAGGCCCAGCGCAGAGTTCCAGGATGACAGCAGCTTGGCCCCACTCACCAGACCCAGTCCCCCACAGCTTGGCCCTGCTCACCAGGCCGAGTCTCCCACAGGAGCCCAGGCAGACAGAGTTCCATGGCGATGGCAGCTTGTTGGTCCCCCGCTCCCCTGGACTCCAACAGGGGCCCGGCGAGGCCCGGTTGATGTACCAGGATGATGGAAGCTTGGCCCCCGCTCACTGGGCCGAGTACCTATGGTTCATTACCACCCCTACGGCGCGCCCCGGTGGCCAGATTTTAACTTCCTCCCGGCGGTCCCCCAGCCAGCAGGGTGGGACGAGCCGCCACCCCTGCGGTACCCCCCAATGGACGGATTTCAACTTCCTCCCGGCGGTACCCCAGCCCACGGGGTAGGACAGGGACGCGGAATAGGAGCCTACCCCGAGTATCCGGGACACGCTACCACCCCTGCGGCACCCCCCAGTAGCCAGATTTCATCTTTCTCCCAGCAGTCCCCCAGCGTTCCTGGAGGGGGCCATGTTGGAGGAGTCCCCCGCGAGTCCATGGAGTGCGCTGCACCCCCTGCGGTGCCCGGATTTCATTTTCTCCCAGGAGCCCCCCTGAGAGCCCCTGGAGCGCACTTCCACTCCTGTGGCGCCCCCCCCTCCCTGGTGGAGGTAAAAAATAAACAATTAAATGATTTAGCAATCGAACCCACAGCCCAAAACGTGGCCATGGGGTGCATGGACAGTTAGTAAATGAATCGACACCAAAAAAAACAAACATTTTTTTTAAAAGCTCCATGACCTTCAAGGGACCGGTCAGGCTGGCGACGCCCAGCCAGAGTTCCACGGCGACGGGTGCTTTGTTCCGCTCACCGGACCCGGTTCCCCACGGGAAGCGCATGCGCAATATGGAGAAGTTTACCGAGCCAGCAAACGAACCCACAGCGCAAAACGTGCCCAAGGGGTGAACTGACAGCTGATACATGAATTGACACCAAAAAAAAAAGTTTTTTAAAAAGTTCCATGACCTTCAGGGGACCGGTCAGACTTGCGACGCCCAGCCAGAGTTCCACGGCGATGGGCGCTTTGTCCCCCTCTCTGGATCATGCTCGATACGGAGCCTGTTGCCAGGCAGGCTTTTTTTCCTGCCTTTCCAAATCTGCCTGACGCCTGCTACATGTTACCAGGAAGGGGCTGGAGCAGAGGAGCTGTGTGAACGGGGCTGGAGCAGAGGAGCTGTCTGAATGGAGCAGGTGTCGTCATTTCTTTGACTGAATCCAGAGTTTCTTTCACCGAATCACTCTACTCAGGTAAGGTGCACTGTTACTGGAGGTGGTCAAGTGGTTCGTGTCCCCAACATTTGACCCATGGGGGGGGCTGTTTGGGGGTTGACCAGGTGGCGACACCGCCTTAATACCAGGCACATTTTTTTTTTTTTAAACTCCATGACCTTCAGGGGACCGGACAGGCCAGCGACGCCCAGCCAGGGTTCCACGATGATGGGCACTCACCGGACCGGTTTCCCCTCTTGACAAGCGCGCGCAATATGGAGCAGTTTAACGAGCCAGCAAGTGAACCCACAGCCCAAAATGTGCCCAAGAGGTGCATGGACAGTTAGTAAATTAATTGACACCAAAAGAAAACATTTTTTTTTAAAAGCTCCATGAGCTACAGGGGACCAGTCTGGCTAGCGACGCCCAGCCAGAGTTCCACGGCGACGGGTGCTTTGTTCCGCTCACCGGACCAGGTTCCCCACTGGAAGCCGGTGTGCACACTATACTCCCTTGCACACCGCTGGGTTAAAGAGAAAGAAATAAAAAAATCCCAGCAACAAGGGCACCACGCCGGGTTTGTCGAACCTCTACCACTTCAACTGGAAGACTATTCCATGCACTCACCACCCTCTCAGCAAAGTAATATTACATTTCTGACCAAAAAAAAACATTAAAATATTATTATTTCCAGTCTTTTCAAAAGATTGAGGTGGACCACACATATATGTATATAACTTGTTGCATTTCTACTTATATGAACTTTTTAATATTATATTCAGCTTTTCATTTGTAACATAGTAACATAGTAACATAGTAATTTAGGTTGAAAAAAGACACAAGTCCATCAAGTTCAACCTTTCTACCTATCATTACAGCTTTTGATCCAAAAGAAGGCAAAAAACCCCTAAGGAAGCTATTTCGAATTTTGCCTCCTGGGGGAAAAAATTCCTTCTTGACTCCAAGAGGCAATCAGATTTCTCCTTGGATCAATAAGCTCTTTTATTAATGCTTATTCTATTATTAATAGCCCTGTATGTTCTGCTTTGCTAAAAAAACATCCAAACCATTTTTAAATGCATCTATTGTGGTTGCTAGCACTACCTCTCTTGGCAGTGAGTTCCATAACTTTATTGTCCTAACCGTAAAGAATCCCTTCCTTTGCGGTCTATGAAATCTTTGCTCTTCCAGTCTGAGGGGGTGACCTCTTGTTCTTTGTACCTTTCTGTTAATGAACAGGTCACTGGAGAGCTCTTTATATTGGCCCTGCAAATATTTATATAATGTTATCATATCCCCTCTGAGACGCCTTTTTTCTAACGTATATAAATTCAATTTTTTAAGTCTCTCTTCATAACTAAGATCCTCCAAACCCCTTATTAATTTTGTAGCTCTCCTTTGCACTTTTTCTAGTTCCTTAATATCCTTTTTAAGGACTGGTGCCCAGAACTGTACTGCATATTCAAGGTGAGGTCTTACCATTGATTTGTAAAGAGGCAAGATGATATCCTCCTCCCGTGAATCTATACCTCGATTTTATACATGCCAATATCTTATTGGCCCTTGCAGCTGCTGACTGGCATTGGGCACTGTTGCCAAGTTTGTTGTCTATAATTATTCCTAAATCCTTTTCATTAGTAGTTTTTCCCAGGGAAAAACCATTTAACGTATATGTTGCTTTGTTATTATTTTTCCCATAATGCATAACTTTACATTTGTCTATATTGAACCTCATTTGCCACTTTACTGCCCAGTCCCCCACTCTGTCCAAATCTTCCTGTAAAGAAAAAACATCAAGATTAGTCTTTATTGCCTTACCTAATTTAGTGTCGTCCGCAAACACGGAGACATGGCTCTCAGCACAATGTGGCAGATCATTAATAAACAAATTAAAAAGAAGAGGGCCCAAAACAGACCCCTGAGGTACTCCGCTTAATACCCTTGTCCAATTTGAGAATTTTCCATTTACAACAACCCTTTGTGTTCTATCTTTTAGCCAATTTTCAATCCACATACACACATTTGCCCCCAAACCTATTTCTCTCAATTTGTAGAGTAACCTTTTGTGTGGAACTGTATCAAATGCTTTCGCAAAATCCAAATAGATCACATCAACTGCCACACCTAGATCTATATTTTTACTGACTTCTTCATAGAATGTTATTAAGTTTGTTTGACAAGACCTGTCTTTCACAAAACCATGTTGACTTTTACTAATTATATTCTGGTTCAAGATGTATTCTTGAGTGTATACCTTTAGCAATCCTTCAAATAGTTTCCCCACTACAGATGTCAAGCTCACTGGCCTATAATTACCTGGCAGAGATTTTGATCCCTTTTTAAATATTGGAATGACATCCGCCTTTCGCCAGTCTGTTGGCACTGTACCTGAACTGAATGAATCCCTAAAGATCATGAATAGTGGCCTGGCCAGAATTATGCTTAACTCTCTAAGTACCCTTGGGTGTATACCATCTGGTCCTGGGGCCTTGTCTATCTTAACAGAGTGTAATTGCTTAAGCACTTTTTCCTGTGTCAGCCAATCCCATGTTTGCGGCGAATGTCCCATAACTTCCTGTAGCAGGGGCTCGTCCATCTGCTCTTCCTTAGTATAAACAGAAGAAAAAAAAGTATTTAAAATGTCTGCTTTCTCTCTGTCCTCACTTACCAAATTTCCCATTTGGGATAACAAGGGCCCAACATTTTCCCTCTTTAGCTTTTTTCCATTTATATATTTATAAAACATTTTGGGGTTAGTTTTACTCTCCTTGGCAACCCTTTTCTCATTTTCCAATTTAGCTATTTTAATTGCCTTTTTGCAGGCTTTGTTGGCCTCTTTGTACTCTATAAATGATAATGCTGATCCCGTGTTTTTATAATGTTTGAATGCCATTTTCTTGTTTTGTACTTCCTGTTTCACGTTACCTGTAAGCCACATTGGTTTTGATTTGTGTCTTTTGCATTTGTTTCCCAAAGGTATATATTGGGATGTGTACTTTTGTAATGTGTGCTTAAAGGCATTCCACTTGTCTTCTGTGGTTAGTCCAGAAAACAATCGTTCCCAGTCTAAATGTTCAATCGATGCCCTTAGTCCATCAAAGTTAGCCCTTCTAAAATTAAGTGTTTTGGTGGCGTATTTACCAATTTGCTTTTTTGCATTAATCTCAAATGAGACCATATTATGGTCACTATTCCCCAAGTGTTCTCTTATTTGGATGTTTGAGATAAGCTCCTCATTGTTTGTTATTACCAAATCCAGACAGGCATCCATTCTAGTTGGGGTGTCTACTAATTGTGCCATAAATTTGTTATTAAGCAGGTCCAGAAACTTGCTGCCCCTAGCTGAACTAGTTGTGCCACACTTCCAATCTATATCTGGGTAATTAAAATCTCCCATGATTAGAACTTCATTCATATTTGCAGCCTTTTCAATTTGTAATAAAAGCTGATCTTCTCCATCAATGCTAATATTTGGTGGCTTGTAGCATACACCTACAAGTAATGTGCGATTCTTTTTAGCGTCTAAGCTAATCTCCACCCACAGTGTCTCCACATCAGTTCCAGTTACATCATGTACACCTACTTTAATACTGGGATTTAATTTAGGATTTACATACAGACAAATCCCTCCCCCTTTTCTATTTACTCTGTCCTTTCTAAAAAGTGAGTAACCTTGTAAATTAACTGACCAGTCGTGGGTCTCATCCCACCACGTTTCTGTGATTCCGATTAAATCATACTGTTCAGCACTTACCAGTATCTCCAGCTCACCCATTTTGTTTGTCAAGCTTCTTGCATTTGCTAAAAGACATTTGAGATTACTACCCATTTTCTGTTTAGTTGACAAACACTTAATGTGTGCAGGTTTAATTATATGGACCTCCCTTTGGTCTATGTTAACCCCACCACTGCTTTCCTCCTCTCCCATAGCTAGACCCACCTTCCAATCTACCCTAGCTACCATTGCTTCTTTTTGATCTTGACCCTCCCCCCCAGAGCTTAGTTTAAAAGCTCATCTAATCCTATAGCCATCCTCGCCCCTAATACTGCAGCCCCCTCATCATTGAGGTGCAGCCCATCCCGTCCAAAGAGTCTGTAGCCGACTGCAAAGTCTGCCCAGTGCTCCAAGAACCCAAATCCCTCTTGCTTGCACCACCTTCGTAACCACGCATTAATCTCCCTAAGCTCCCGCTGTCTCCCTGACGTAGCGCGTGGTACTGGTAATATTTCCGAGAATATTACCTTGGAGGTCCTTTCCTTTAGCTTCTTTCCTAGTTCCCTAAAATCATTTTTAAGGACCCCCCACCTACCATTTACTTTGTCATTAGTACCAATGTGTACTATGACCGCTGGATCATGCCCAGCCCCTCCCAATAATCTGCCTACCCGTTCCGCAACATGCCGAACCCGAGCACCCGGGAGACAACATACAGTTCGGCATTCGGGGTCCTGGCGACAGATTACCCTATCTACCTTGTAACAAAAATGTTATTGAAAAATTGTTAATTTCTTGTTTTTATGCCCTTCCTCTGCACCCACATTGCACTAAAAGGCTTAACACAGCACTAGACAGAGGTGGGGAAAAAGAGAGAGAGAGAGAAAAAAAAAAGAATTAATAAATAGATTAATAAATATATTTAAAATAGAGATATAATATATAATGAGTAAGGGCAATGGTTGTGCGGCCCTATATATGAGTGATTATTAAGTGGGAGAAATGCTAATAAAAACAAAAACTATAAAAATACAAGTCTCCTCAGGTGATCGACCAAAGTATTGTAAAGTGCGTGGAGAGACTCCCTGGGAATGTATAAGGTCTTCGATGTCCTTCTATGACCTAACTACCAATTGTTCTTGGAGGGTGACTGTACCGGAAGAAATACAACTTATACACTTTACCCCGCATGTCTCATGACCTTCAAGGGGTAACAACATACATACGTCGAGGCACCAGAGCAACATCAAGCGGAGATCCCCTGTCAGCAACATTATATTCACTGTGAGTGGATGTCAGGTGCCTGTTCAGTCTCCTTCTTTGCACTTTCGCATTTAATAAGCCATTTTCTATATTGCTGTCTTTCCCGAATGATCTCTAGACCAACTTAAGTCTTTTTCCATTTTTAGCTGATGCTTCCATTTGAGGCACTGATAAAGGGAGACTTGATTTCCAATTTCTAGTAATAATTATCTTTATGGCCATAAAGCAATGTAATACTAGGGTTTTATTGTTTTCCGCAAGCTCATTCATATCTAAATGTGGGAGGGTAGTTTTGGTATCAAATTTCGGGTTAATTCACAAACTTTTAAGTTTAATGAAGATCTTTTTCCATAGCGGCTTAACCCCCAAACACTGCCACCAGATATGTATAACTGATCCATCTATATTCCCACATCTCCAACAATTTGGAGGGTAGCCCTGGTACATTTTAGATAGTCTTTTTGGGGTCAAATGCCATCTATGCATTGTTTTAAAGTGGTTTTCCACCAAATTCAAACAATGAATGTGCCCCGAAATTTGCGATACTGAATTGTTCCATTCTATAGTTGTTAAATCAGTTTGGAGTTATTTTTCCCACGTCTCTTTGGCTGCCAGAGGGGAAAGACTTAGTGACATCTCCAATAACTGTCTGTTTTTGGATGTCACCCTTTTAACTCTTTTTTGTGAGAAGACGTTTTCCAAAAGGGCAGTCCTTTTTCCACTTCCCGTTAAATGCTCCTTTAGAAAATGTCTGACTCTTAAGTAGTCATACTTATCCCTCTCACTCAGGTTTAATCTAGCTGCCAGCTGTTCAAATGGAAGAATTTAATTATTTAAAGTTATGTCCGCAATCTTCAATCTATACTCTGTCTTCCACTTATTTAAAGAAATTTTTTCTATATTGGATTGAATACCCTTAATCCCCGAAGTCTTTAAGACTTTATCTTTAAGGCCCAGTACTTGCTTAATTTTTTTCCATTCATGAATTAGCTGGGTCAAAATTTCAGATTTCATTAGTTTAGTTTTAATCTTATGGTAATCATTTATACAGAGTAAGGTCTCCAGTTCGCTACTACCGCATGCCTCAGCCTCAATCCTATACCAGGGTTCTTTTTTTTTAATCTTCTTCCTGTAATCTATATAAATGGGTCAAAATATTTGCCTGATATATTGTCTTGACATTTGGATATCCCATTCCTCCCTCCTTGGTTTTTCTACTTAATACATGCTTGGAAATTCTGATTTCCTACCTTGCCATATATAGGAGTTAAATAATGACTGAAGCATGACCAGCCACGCCTGCAGGATTCTTAAAGGAACCATGTTGAACATATAGGCCCATTTTGGTATGAGATAATAATTAACTGTATTCACTCTCCCCCACCAAGATGTTTCTAGGTGGGCCCAGTCCCTGAGTTTTCTATTGGTCTCTTTTAGTAATAGCATAAAATGTCGTTCCATTAAAGTATCCAACTTCACAGTGATTGTTATACCCAAATAAACAAATTATTTTTGTGTCCAGTAAACTCTGAATTGTTATTCTAATTCTTTCACTAAATTTAGATCTATGTTTTTGGGAATAACCATTGACTTTGTTACATTTAGTTTATAATTTGATACATTGCTATATTTGTCTATCTCATCCATTAGTGGGGGAAGGGAATGTCCTTAATCGTCAACACGACATCGTCAGCATACAAGGATATTTTGAGTTCTTCATCTGTTGTGGGGTAGCCTCCAATTTTCCGATTATTTCTTATGTTTATAGCTAGTGGTTCAATCGAGAGAACGTACAAGACCAGGGAAAGGGGACACCCCTGCCTTGTACCATTACCCAGTCCAAACCATTCAGAAGTGATGTTCGGCCCTACCGTTCTAGCTACGGGATTTGAATAAAAAGCCATAATTGATCTGTGTATCCAGCCTTCAAAACCAAATGCATTCAGGACCCTACTAAGGTAGCCCCACCTGACTCTGTCAAACGCCTTCTCTGCGTCTAAGAACAGAGTCAGGAGGGGCAGCCCTGTCTTATCCACCTGGTCCCAGATATCTAGTAATCTTCTGACATTATTAGCAGAGACCCGACCTGGAACGAATCCTATCTGGTCCGGGTGAATCACTGTGGAAATGATTTTCTTCATTCTCTGTGCTAGAATTGATGAGTAGAGTTTAATTTCCACATTTATAGAGATATAGGCCTAAATTTACTATGCAGTTATGTTTCTGACCACTAGATGGCCATGCATTTTATTTAGATACAACCAAACCTATATCGATAATGATTAGTAGTTAAAATAGTTACTGATAGTACACCATAATTACCTACAAATTACCAACATATACTCTGCTTAGGTAAGGTAATATTCCTAAATCATTTAACTCAAGGTGGCTATTTCTTAATCTGCCCGGTAAATGACAATGTATGCTTTCTAGCGTAGACTTTAAGAATAAGAATCTTAGATAATCTCTGGAGATTAGATATTACATATTTGGGTGAATAGCTAGACTATAAGAACTTCTGCGTCTTGGTAATATCTATAGGACATTCCGCTGGCTTCCTTCTGCAGAAAGCATGAAAGACAAAACACCAGGCTAAAACATATAGATCCCAGAAATTGTGGGATTTAAGTTTAATTCACCCAAAAATAAATACTAATCACATCCATAAAAATGGAGATTATGCTAGGAACAAAGTACCACATTTATACATTACAGGCAGAGGTTGATATGCAGTTAAGACTCCTTCCATTGAAGAATGGTGTGATGGGAGTTACTTTTGGGACTTAGCTTAATACTATGTGTATGGAGATGCCTATTGTTATAGTGAACATGTGCTATTAAAAGCCTCATATTCCTGAGTTCACCCCAGAAGGAGAGAGACTCCAGCCATTTTCTAAAACATTCCCATCTCTCAACCCACTAGTGACAGCTCTACCCACATCAGTCTCCCCAGGTCTCCCTTCTACACCCCCAGTATCAACATATCAACCAAACCTTATATCAGAGTCACACCCTGCTCTCTGTAACTTCTAGCCAATTAAAAGTGAATGGGTGTGTTTAATTTAAATGAGATGATGTCATGATTTATAGCTATACCTAGATTGTGAGTATAATTTAAGACAATTAGAGTAAATATTCTGATCAATATTCTTATTCTTATCAAGCAATATTAGATTAAAACTCATAATAACATTTATACCACACAAATTAAACGCTAAAAAACAATATTCTAATTAATATGCAGGATTAATTATACTTTACTTTTGTATTAGTAAAGGTGTGATATAATTATATATTTTCATGAGCGACTTGAATCAACTAGGTGTGTTTAAAATAACCCTTATTAGATTCTACAAATCTAAGATCCAAATATTCTCAGTCTGTGTCTTCAGCCCCCCTTTCTTCCCTTATATATATTTAGACACAGCTGTGCATACATACAATGCAATGTGGCTAGGGTCATAAACCTTGCACTAACAATGGTCACCTTATCTGTTCCTGAGTTAGGAATGTGGAAGTTTTTCTTTTATCCTCAGAGACACAGAATAAGATTTGAACACACAGAAGGATGTCCAAAAACTTACACAAAATGGAGGCAGCTGGCATCCATCTTGTTATCCTTGGCTTCTGCTTTATTCATATGTACCAGTCTCAAGATTACTGTTAAATACCTCTGACAATGTTCTTGCAATAGACACCTTTGCAGAAGTCAAAATTTGCATTATCTATTTACTATTTTTCTTTGTGATTTTTTTCAGGCATTATATTCAGTAGTAAAATTTTGGGTATAAATGGCAATGATATAAAGAATATTGACTCAAGGAGTGTTTGTATTCCTTTCCAGAACTTCTGTAATTTGGGGCAAAGCCACCATAAATAGGCAATGTTACAATTTTGGCCATATTGCCTCCAACCAAATGGGGATACTGTTCCATACATTTTTGACAATTTGGTAGGCACATAGTACCAATAATATAATACATTTCTAACTGTTTCAAAGTGTTATATATTCTTAGAGACTCCTTTCATCTTTGTTAGAGAATTAAACCATATTTTTGTTTCTATATTTTATGTTAAGTTGTTGTTCCCATTTGAACATAAATAGTAATTTTTGTGTATTGTCTGAGCTGTTCAATAGGTTATACACTGATATTGCTTTTTTAATAATACAGAGCTTTTCCAACAATCTCCACAATCTTTAAGATCTTTCCTTATCCTGTTTGGACTCCATTATTACTTGTAAAAATATGTCTAATTTGCAAATATTTTTAAAATTCTGAGTGTTCTCAGCCATATCTTATTTTTAGGGTATCAAATGCCTATTAGAGTACAATAATACTATAGTTTTAATCCCATTCTGTATCTAGTTAGTTATCCTCAAACCTGATATATAATAAGTTAGTACTGACACAGGTGTTTGTAACTGATCCCTATATCTGCCCCAGCATAATAATGATAGTCTTGTTGTAGGCAACAGTGTATATTTTTCTGGTCTTTTCCCCTCTGTAATCCACATCAGATCTCTCAAACAATTTGGGTATGCATATTGAGCTTATATATCCACCCATTTTACTTCTTTCGGGGGAGAAAAAAGAAATAATGTCTGTGCTATTATGGTTTCTTGGTAATATTTATTTCTATTTGGGACTCCAAGCCCACCCCCCAGAGCAGTTGGTTTTTGTAACAAAACCATGGAGATCTATTTAACATGGGTTGAATTGATCCTAGGAAGTTCTTAGTAATTGTTGTTAATATAGTTCGAGATAGATACAACAGCTTAGGTAGAGAATTTTAAACAATGTTATTCTTCCTAACCAGGATTTTAGACCAGCGCTGTAGGTTCAATTTAATTCTATTTAACAGTGGTACAAAGTTACATTTGAATAAGGATTGTGGTGACTTGGTAATTTGTATTCCTAAATATGAAATGTGTTCTGATTAGTGTTAAGCGAACCCGAACCGCACTGTTCGGGTTCGTACCGAACATTACGGTTTTTGGACCCCGGACCCGACATGGACATTCCACTGTATGTTCGTGTTGGAGTTCGGGGTTCGGCGATTACATTGTATGTAATGCTATTGGCTTTTTTATAAACCGAAATAGAGTCCCCATTCATAAGAATTTCTTATGAATGGGGACTCTATTTCGGTTTATAGAAAGCCAATAGCATTACATGTATTCCATAAACCGAAAGTCTATAAACTGAAAGACATTCAGTTATAGACTTTCGGTTTATGGAATACATGTAATGCTATTGCTATTCTATAAACCGAAAGTCTATAAACCGAATGTCTTTCAGTTTATAGACTTTTGGTTTATAGAATAGCAATAGCATTACATGTATTCCATAAACCGAAAGTCTATAAACCGAATGTCTTTCGGTTTATAGACTTTCGGTTTATGGAATACATGTAATGCTATTGGCTTTCTATAAACCGAAATAGAGTCCCCATTCATAAGAATAGGTCAGTTGACCTATTCTTATGAATGGGGACTCTATTTAGGTTTATAGAAAGCCAATAGCATTACATGGCTATTGGCTTTCTATAAACCGAAATAGAGTCCCCATTCATACGAAGAGGTCAATTGACCTATTCGTATGAATGGGGACACTCACCCACATTTTACTTAATTTTGCAGCCCTTTCCAGGACTTTTTTAGAGGCATTTTAGTGGCCAAAAGTTCGTGTCCCCATTGACTTTAATGGGGTTCGGGGTCAAGTTCGGGGTCAAGTTCGAGCACTTTTTCGAAGTTCGGCCGAACCTGCTGAACTCGAACATCCAGGTGTCCGCTCAACTCTAGTTCTGATCTCCACTCATATTGCTTGTGTCTTTGACATATTTATTTTATAATAGAATATTTCACTAAACCTATCCATAATTTCATGTAGACTATGTAAAAAAGTATTCAGATCTGTCAATGATAGGATAATATCGTCTGAATACAATCCATGTTTAACCTCTGATTTTACCGTTTTATATCCCTGTATATTAGTGTTTGATCTAATAGCTATCACCAGAGGTTCTATTGCCATTGCAAACAATATTGGAGACAGAGGACACCCTTATCGTGTTCCATTATGTATCTAAAATGAGCTAGATCTAAATCCAGAACTATATACTCTTGCTGATGGATTATGGCAGAGGCATCCAACGTTCGACCCGCCGGGCATCTATGTGCGGCCCGTCTGAGCTCTGCTCCGGTAGCCGCACCTCGAACTGCACACCGCACGAGAAGCTGTGGGGTGGAAAGAAGTTCCCTACACGCTCTGTGTAGGAACTGCGTTCCCCAATACAGTCTCCCGTGCGGTGTGCAGCAGCGGTGCTGCTCTCGTGCGCATATCCCCTCCTCTACCCTGCACGTGAGGTCATGTACAAGGGTCAGAGCAAGGGAAGAAGCGCACAGGCAGCATGAAGAAAACGGGGAGCCCACAACCTCCACAGCCCCGTAAAAAAAAAAAAGAAAACTGCTTGGTAAGTGTGTATATGTGTGTGTGGGGGGTAAGTGTATGTATGTGAGTGTGTGTGTGTATAATAATGTGTGTGTGGGGTAAGTGTATGTATGTGAGTGTGTAAAAATGTGTGTGTGGAGAAAGTGTATGTATGTGAGTGTGTGTATTTTTATTTATTTATTTAGAAAGTGTTTTACCAGGAAAAATACATTGAGATTTCTCTCGTTTTCAAGTATGTCCTGGGGACCCAGTCCAGAAAGGAGTGACACAGAGTTACACATATAACAGTAGATTCAAAAATAAATACATACATATATTAAACAAGTTGGAAGGAGAACATACAGGGTAAATCATTATTGATACAAAAAAAGGAACAACATGTACAGTATACAAAAGAGTTTGTAAACTAATAACAGGTAAAATCTGTTTTGAGGATTTGGGAGATACTTATTTTCAGGGTTCTTAGAGTAGATAATGATTTAGCAGAAACGGGAAGGCTATTCCACATATGAGGAGCTCTGAAAGAGAACGCACCTCTACCTGCTTCCTTTTTGAAGTGGGGAATCGCTAGTGAAGGGTTGATGCAGGATCTGAGATTGTGGGATGTGCAGGGAGTAAGAGCGAGCATGCCGCTCAGGTAGGGGGGGAGCGTTCCAGAGAAGTGGTTGTGCACTAAGCAAGCTAGGTGGAGAGTACACCTGGAGGCAAGCGTCAGCCAATTTAACTCTTGTAATATTTTACAGTGATGTGTGTTATAATCACACTGTAGTGCAAAACGACACAATGTATTGTACATAGTGTCGAGTTTACCGAGATGGGTCTGCGAGGCAGAATCATACACAACATCTCCATAATCTAGGATTGGCATTAACATTTGCTGCACAATACGTTTCCTTACCGTGGAATCTAGGTTAGATTTGTTTCTATACAGAAAGCCGATCCTAGGATATAGCTTTGACACAAGCTTATCAATGTGAAGACCAAAAGATAGGTTTGGATCTAGCCACATGCCAAGATACCTATATGAATTTACCTGGGTCAGGTTATAACTGGTTTTGGTCTTGATGGTTAATTGAGGATTGCTTAATTTAAGTAGTTTGGCATTTGTCCCAAACAACATGGACAAAGTTTTTTCAGCATTGAGGAATAATTTGTTGTTAGCTATCAATTTTCAACTTTAGAAAACTGATCCTGTAGCACGGACTCCCCTTGCGATAGATGAGTACCGCAAGTATAAATGACCGTATCATCAGCATACATATGCACATGAGCCAGGTCACACACTGAAGGTAGATCATTTATAAATAGCGAGAATAGCAGAGGCCCAAGAACGGATCCTTGAGGCACTCCACACTTGATTGGCAACGGGGGGGAGGCAGTATCAGCCATGGACACATATTGAGTTCTATCAGACAAGTACGAACGAAACCAGCAGAGCGACCTCTCATTTACACCGGAACAACTTAGCTTGTTTAGCAGCAGCTCATGATCAACCGTGTCAAAGGCCTTTGCAAAGTCTAGGAAAACTGCACCTGTGAGTTCACCCCTCTCCATGCCACTCTGAATATCATTGCTCACCTTTAAAAGGGTAGTTATCGTGGAGTGATTTGACCTAAACCTAGATTGAAGCGAGGTTAGATAATTGGACCGTTGATAATACTCGCACAGTTGATCATGGGCACATTTTTCCAGGATTTTAGAAAGTATGGGTAGCAGTGAAATAGGCTTGTAGTTTGACACTAAGTTTACATCCCCATTTTTGTGAATGGGGATAACTCTGGCTTTTTTCCAGGCTTTGGGGACATAACCAGAGGACAGGGACGCATTGATTAAGCAGGCAATGGGTCGCGCAGTAACAGGTGTACTCAGCCTCAGCAGCATTGATGGAAGTAGATTCGGACCACACTGTAATTTCATTTTTTGATTGAGGAGATGCGCTGCTATTTCACTATCTGATATAGAAGTAAATTCAAATTCAGCAATGTGTTTGGCCAGGGGTGATATCGGTAGTGACTCGACTGCCATAGAAAAAGTGGCATGATCTTCATCGTGGTGTTTTGCTATAAGAGCTGTGGCGCATCCTACAAAGTAGTTATTGAATTCATTTGCTATTGCCACTGGAGATTTTAGAACTTCGTTGTGTGTCTTAATTGTGGTAGGTTCTGAGCAGCGCGGAGGGTCATACATGTTTTTTATGACGCTCCAAAATTTGGTTGTGTTGGCTAGATTTCTATTCAGCCGTTCAGAGAAATAAGTTGTCTTGGCAAGTTTGGTTTGAGTCTTGCATCTATTGTGGACGTGCCGATAAGTGTTGTGATCTTGGTCAGAGCCAGTTTGCTTACATTTTGACCATAAAGCATCCCTGAAATGGAATAAGTCCAAGAGGTCAGCTGAGACCCAGGGAAGATGGGCACCCCTTACTCTCACTCTACGCAGGGGGGCATGTTTATCACAGACCTGCATGAACTCAGATTGAAAATATCCAATTGCAGAGTCCAGATCGGGTATCAAGCTTAGCCTGCTCACACAGACAATTGCTCAAGTCATTGAGAAAAGACTGGAGATTAAACTTCTTAAAACATCTTGTAACAATTACTCTAGGGGTCGATTTGATGGGTCTTACTTTCCGTACACAATACACTATGCAGTGATCACTGAACACATTGGGTAGAATGCCAGATTGCTGGATTCTTTGGGGACAAGAGGAAAGGACCCAATCCAGCAGCGTATGGTTAGAGCTGTTGGGATTCATCCGAGTAGGAGAAGAGATAAGCTGTGTTAGGTTCATGGATTTGAACAGTGAGCACGTTTTAACATTTTTGTGGTCTAACCAGTCTACATTAAAATCTCCAAATACGAGCAGCTCACTTTTCTTATTTTGGGCACTAATATCACCCAGTAGATTCTTGATGTCAGTAAGTGACTGAGCAGGGGAATTTGGTGGGCGATAGATCCCTACAAGTACTAATGGTTTTGAGAATGGGTGTAATATTCTTCCGGCTATAACTTCAAAAGTAGAAGGGGTACCTGATAAAGAAAGGTTTATGAAATTCAGTGACTCATGAATATATAAAACAATACCTCCTCCCCTCTTATTTCTGTCTTTTCTGGAACAGATATAACCCTGTATTTGTATTGCAGAGTCTGGGGTTCTAGGGCTTAACCAGGATTCAGTGATGAGTTTTAGGTTTGTACACCTGACACCATGCTCTTAGTTCATCAATTTTTGGTAGAAGGCTACGGATATTGCAATGGACACAGGAGAGGCCCTTATTGAAAGAGAAGTTGACATTTGTACTAGGACAGGGGCCAGGGTTGGTTTCAATGTCATTTGCCAGGGCAAGGAGAAGAATGAACACAAATTTGCAGAGCTGCTTCCCCTGAGCTTTCACTGACAACCTATGTTGAAAAGAAGGAGAGGGTGGAGTGTTTTTTAACACTCTCCACCAGCACTCATTAGGAAGTGCACATTTACAAAGCAGTCCATGGTGGATCACTACATTATGTTGCAAGGCAGGGGTCTGTGTATAAATGTGGATGTGTGTGGGGGTTAAGTGTTTGTATGTTTGTGAGTGTCTGTATAAATGTGTATGTGTGTGGGGGTAAGTGTGACTGTGCATGTGGGAAGGGGGGGGGGGGGTAAGTGTGACTGTGTATGCATGTGTGTGTTTGTAGTTAATGTGACCACAGCACATTAGTGTGAAATATATATTAATTAAGGCGATCAAATGCCTTCTCGGCATCTAAAGATAATAATACACATTATGGAGTTTTAATTGATTGGATCAAATGCGTAAGATTTATACATTTTCTAGTATTGTCTGATGGCTGTCGACCTAATATAAACCGTACTTGGTCATTATCCATTAAATCCACAAATTCCTTGTTTAGTCTACTATCTAGTAATTTGGAATTTATTTTGATATCTGTATTTAATAATGTTATTGGTCTACAACTAGTACACACATTAGGCAATTTGCCAGATTTTAATATTGTAACTACGTATGCTTCAGTAAGCTCTGGATGGACTTCCTCACCTTTGGTCATCATTTCATCATTATCTTACAAAATATTGGATAAGGGATGTCTGACATCTCTTATAATATATGTTTGGTAATCCGTCCGGCCCTGAAGATTTATATGACTGGTAATATTCGGCAAACCTATTGCTTATCTTTTGTGGGTTCCAGATCTTTTTACCTGAGGCATCTATCAAGTATTGTATCTTATTTACTGCTTGTTGATTCTTTAGTCTTCTTGTTGGTATAGTGTCTGCCCTATTTCCCTAGCATAGTAGGTTTGCTTTACACATCGCAGCATGAATTCTGTTTTTTCCAAGTGGATATCATCTATTTGTATTTTAAGTTGCTGGATTTCCGTATATATTTTATCCATCCATTTACATTTATTAATCTATTCTAATTGTCTCAATGACTCTATCAGTTCAAGCAATTTTCTATCTCTATTTTTTTATTAAACTTGTCTGCATATTTTAAAAAAAGACCCCTTTTTACCACCTTATGCGCTAATCATACAAAAATACCATATTTGCTCGAATATAAGACAATGTTTTTTTCAGTGCAAATGCTCTGAAAAAGACCCCTTGTCTTATATTTGATGTAGTCTTATCGCCTGACCTCAAATCAACCTGGATCCGCCTCGCAAACAGCCGATGGATGTCTGCGCAGTGTAAACCTTTCACGCTTGTCATGTGACCTTTCAGCTTCCGTCATAGAAGTCCCAACAGAAGTGCCAGGCAGCAGCGAAGGATGTGCGCACGTATCATGCAGACATCCACTGGCTGCCCCCACTACCCGCCAGGGAGATGCAGCATTGGGGGGAGGGAGGGGGAGAGAAAACCAGCATTGGGGGAGGGAGGGGGAGAGAGACAACATCAGGGGAGGGATGGGGAGAGAGAAAACATTGGGGGAGGGAGGGGAAGAGAGCCAGCATTGGGGGGGAAGGGAGGGGAGAGAGCCAGCATTGGGGGGAAGGGAGGGGGGACAGCCAGAATTGGGGGGTGGAGGAGAGTTAGCATTGGGAGGGAGAGGGTAGAGCCAGCATTGGGCAAGTCTCTGGGCGGGAGGGGCGAGAGGCAGCATTGGGCAAGTCGGGGGGAGATAGGGAGCATTGGGTAAGTCTGGGGGGTAGGAGCAGCATTGGCACATAAAAGGAAATAAAAACAAGAAATGCACTTTTTTTATATCATAATTATTATTTAATATAAAATATCAATTTACATGTGAATATTTTTCCTATAGGGTAGTCTTATATTCAGGCTTTTGTTTTTTTTCCTAAATGAATATCCAAAGTTTGGGGGGTCATCTTATAATCAGGGTTTTTTTTCACTCAATCTCCATCTACCATTTATTTTTGTTGGAAAGTTTTCTATAATTGAGATCCATCTAGGGGCATAATCTGACCATGTAATATCGTCCATTCCTGACTGCTCAATCTTTTGTAACATTGCTTGGTCTACTAAAATTAAATCAATTCTTGAATATGTGTGATGTACTGTTGAAGAATATGAGAAATCTTTTTCAGATGAATGTTCACTTTTCCAAGCATCGTATAACCCATGTTCTTGTTATATCTCTGTAAATTGTTTGCCTTGTTTTAATATATATCTCCTATATTTACCTTCAGATAGATTTGTGGAGTCCACTACTGGATCTGGTGCAACATTTGAAATCCCCACAGATTATTACAGAGCCTTTTTGTATTTTTTGCACTTTTTAAAGGATTTTTCTAATAAAAGTCAATTGTTCCGTATTTGGACAGTGTATATTAACCATTGTGTATTCCTGATTATTTATATGAACTAACAGAATAATATATCTGCCCTGTACATCCGTAACTTAATATTTTGATCTATACCTATTTTCTTTCATTTTAGAGAAATGGGTTTCTTGGATGCAAATCACTGAGCTATTTTTCCTTTGAGCTTCTTGTAACATTATTCTTCTTTTATGTAGGGTATTTAAACCTCTCACATTTATTGACAATATTTTAAGTGTCATAGAACAGTCGTATCACTTTATTCCATCTACCCATTACCATTATTACCAATTGAGGGGAGGGCATTGCCTCTGCTGATCTGACATGAGTTCCATTTGTTCTCAATATTAATCATCCTCTTAATAATCTGATCTTTCCCATTCTTTCTATTGTGGTCCTGGATGATTAACATTACATCACAAAAATACATTAATACGTTTAAATAAAACACACAAACAACCTACAAAAAAAAGATTACAACCTCTTACTATTTAGAGGAGTGAAATAAAATGACCCGATAAGCCTAATAACCTCTATTACTAGGGGACAGATTGGGGGTATGATCTTTTTTTTGTACTCCTCCATCTCCAGTGTATTTGTCTTTTATATCTTTTTAGTTCTCTAAGAATAGGGGAGAGGAGAAGAAAAAAAAAGGTGGGGGAGGGAGGTTAACGTGCAAGGGCAAGGCCCTGTACATAACCATAGTGCATACTATTTCCTGTTATCTCAAAACTATATACAATTTAACTTTGTTTAGCTCTTTAAAGAGAAGAGAACTGCTCTATGTTATCAATCTATTTATATCTTTCTTTATCAATATAATAACCTGTTTGTGTCTATGTCACCTCTGTGTATCATCATCGTTTACTTCTCAAACACAACAAAGGGTGGTAATAGTGTGTGAGGGGAAGTGACCATGATCAAAATGTGTTCAATCCCCACATTCTACATTTTAATTACTTACATAATTCTTTGACATGTTCAATTTCTTATTACCATATCCCCATATTCTGCATTTCAATTACTTATGTCATTCTGTAACATGAATATAACGCTTTTATGCATGTCTCACCCCTATATATATTATATAAAATTTGAGTTAAAAAAAAACGCATATTGGATCTGTTTGGGTTTCTCCATCTGTATAAAATTTCTAGCTACTAGTGAAAGCCCTTTTCCCAATTTAAAATAAACAATAGTTTAAACCAGTCTAATGTCCTCCCCCTGGCAAGTGAGAACATGAAGAGAAAGATTCAGAAACGAACAGGAACAGACTCAGTGGACCCTGCAGTGCGCCTGAACTTAGGTTAGTTTCCACTTTTGCTCTGTGGTAAATGCAGCCCTGAGAGAGCAGCCAAGCCACTCTTACAGGGGAGTGTTAAACCACTCTTACAGGGGAGTGCAAATTAAAAAGCTTTTTTGCTGCAGCAGTTTTTATGATCTCTATGTCTAGTTAACCTAACCCAGGGCCGCCACCAGGAATTTCAGGGCCCCTTACTGAACAAATTTTCTGCCCCCTCCCCCCCGACAATTTCTCCCACTCGCCCTACCTACCCTCACAAGCATGTTATACCGGTCTATTGTAATATGGAGGGTGGATGGGAGCAGTTGGTCAATATGCCAGTTATGTGGAAAATATGTCAAGTCGCTATCAAGCGATAACTCTGCTTAATCATTGTACATTTTAAATGTATGTCTATAGAGAGTATATAGTTTCAAACTGGATACCTATGTTGCAGACATCTTTAGTCAGTTTAATTTTTCACCAAAGCTACATCTGAGATGTCTCTTCTATGTGTTTTGTAAACACCATTAGATGACTATAGTGATAACTATATATCCCCTTAGTCCTGCTAGATTTGAACCCTTGGGTCGCACTGGTTTGGATCTATCAGTTATGTTCTCCACGGATTTTTATTCATATTTTTATTTTACCTATGTTCTTATATGATTTATATAGATCAATGCACCTCACTCCACCCCCAAACTCAATTTATCTTTATTTTAATTATTTTGACCCGTTGTACAATTGTGGTGCATATAAGCTTATTGTTGGCTTCTTTTTAATTTTCTTTATAGTGACTTTGCAGGGAATAGTATTGAAGTATTGATATTGATACTTTGGAGAGAGTTCAGAGAAGGGCTACTAAACTGGTTCATGGGTTGAAGGATAAAACTTACCAGAAAAGGTTAAAGCATCTTAACATGTATAGCTTGGAGGAAAGACGTAACAGGGGGGATATGATAGAAACATTTAATTACATAAAGGGAATCAACACAGTAAAGGAAGAGAGTATATTTAAAAGAAGAAAAACTACCACAACTAGAGGACATAGTCTTAAATTAGAGGGGAAACGATTTAAAAGTAATATCAGGAAGTATTACTTTACTGAGAGGGTAGTGAATGTATGGAATAGCCTTTCAGCAGAAGTGGTAGAGGTAAACACAGTCACGGATTTTAAGCATGCGTGGGATAGACACAAGGCTATCCTAGCTATAAGACCGGGAACGGGGGACTAATAAAAGTACTCAAAAAAAATTGGACAGACTAGATGGACCGAATGGTTCTTATCTGCCGACACATTCTATGTTTCTATGTTTCTATGTAATATTTTGCCCCTCAATATACCATTCTTTTGCCATTTAATATGCCAATATTTTGCCCCTCAATGTGCCATTTAAAATGCCATTTTTTGCCCCTCAGTATGCCATTCTTTTGCCAATTAATATGCCAGTATTTTGCCCCTCAATATGCCATTTAATATGCCAGTATTTCGCCCCTCAATATGCCAGGAATTTGCCAATTAATATGCCAGGATTTTGCCCCTGAATATGCCAGGATTTCGCCACTCAATATGCCAGGATTTAGCCATTTAATATGCCAGGATTTTACCCCTCAATATGCCAATTAAAATGCCAGGATTTTGCCAATTAATATGCCAGGATTATGCCAATTAATATGTCATGGTTAAGCCAATTATTATGCTAGGATTTTGTCACTTAGTATGTCAGGATTATGCCAATTAATATGCCAGGAATTTGCCAATTAATATGCTAGGATTATGCCAGTTAATAGGTCAGTGTTATGCCAATTAATATGTCAGGATTATGCCAATTAATATGTCAGGATTTTGTCACTCAATATGTCAGGGTTATGCCAATTAATATGTCAGGGTTATGCCAATTCATATGTCAAGGTTATGTAAATTAATATGCCAGGATTTTGTCACTCAATATGTCAGAGTTATGCCAATTAATATGTCAGGATTATGCCAATTAATATGTCAGGGTTATGCCAATTAATATGTCAGGATTTTGTCACTCAATATGTCAGGGTTACACCAGTTAATATGTCAGGGTTATGCCAATTAATATGTCAGGATTTTGTCACTCAATTTGTCAGGGTTATGCCAATTAATATGTCAGGGTTTTAACTCCGGTCACATTTTTTTTAAACAAACTTTATTGAAGCCGCGTGGCTGGAGGGGAGCTCACAACACTTCCCTCACAGCTGCGGACCGGCTTAACGGAGACATTTTTTTTTTTTTTAATCTGGCGTGACCCGGGCCCGCCAGTATCGTCCGTCACCCCCTGATGGCGGGCCTGACCTAACCTAAACATTCTAATGCTTCTACCTCCCTTGCTGTAGGTCCATTTTCCAGAGGGGTCTAGTACCCCTTCATACCCCCCTCCCCCCAAGGACTCACATGTTTAAAGTCAACTTTAATTTTGAGACTACATCAAATTCGGCACCTGAGTTTGTTATTGTCTCATAAATAGCCTCAATCATTTTGCCTCCCATTACCTTCAAGATTTGTTCTCCTGGATAGGTCCAGGGCAGGCCCAAGACATTGTGCTGGCTATGATTAAAATGTGTACCCTAAATGTTTTAGCAAGTCATGTTATATGTCAGTGGCCACATATTATTGTTTTCATAATAATGTTTGTTTTACCATTTCTTTCTTTTCACCTCATGGGTGAGCTCTTAGATTTTTTTTTTTTATATGCCCACTAAAGCACTTATATACATAATAAAATATTTTTTCAAAGAGCTCACCCAAAAGGTGAAAAGAAAGTAATGGTAAAACATTATTATGATAATATCTTGTGCAATTCCCAAAAACATAATGTGACCAGTGACCTATAACAAAATCCCAATAACCCCTTGGGTGGCCAGACAGATATAGACCATGTCAGATCAGTTAATCCCTTGGGTGGCTAGACAGATATAGACTGTGTCAGATCAGTTAACCCCTTGGGTGGCTAGACAGATATAGGCAATATCAGAGGGGTTAACCCCTTGTGTGGCTAGACAGATTTAGCCAGTGTCAGAGGGGTTACCCTTTGTGTGGCTAGACAGATATAGGCAATATCAGAGGGGTTAACCCCTTGTGTGGCTAGACAGATTTAGCCAGTGTCAGAGGGGTTACCCTTTGTGTGGCTAGACAGATATAGGCAATACCAGAGGAGTTAACCCCTTAATCCACACACTCACTCACACACATACACAGTCTGTCACTCACACAGAGTCACTCACACTGAGACACACACACACTCTCACTCACACTGACACATACACACACTCACCCTGACATACACACACTCTCACTCACACTGACACACATACTCTCACTCACACTGACATACACACGCACTCACTCACACTGACATACACACACACACTCTCACTCACACTGACATACAAACGCACTCTCACTCACACTGCAACACACACACTCTCACTCACACTGCAACACACACACTCTCATTCACACGGACAGTTTTTAACTTACCTGGTCCTGGCATCTCTTGCTTTGATCTCCTCGTGTGAAGGAGGGACTGAACCAAACACGGGAGGCTTCTGAACTCTCAGACAATCAGGAGAGTTGAGAGGTCTCACTTGATTGGCTGAAACTTCCTTCTATCAAGCTATTGAGGACACAGAAAAAAAAACGAAAAAAATGCTGCATGGAGCAAAAAAGTGCTATCTCTGCAAGGGTGCGTCCTGGGGAAGCTGCCCCAGTCTTCCCCATTAAAGGACCGGCACTGGATAGGTCACTCAACTTGTCTTCCAATGAGGGAACTTTGTGTTCTAAACAGTTGTTCTCTTCTATTAGGGTTTTAATATTAAAATACATATTTGCGTTCTTATCTCTCAATAATTTATCACTGACCAGGTCCAGTTCTTTTTTTAACTATTTGCCAGTTCCCTTTTGATTTTTTCAAATATGCTTTAAAGACTGAGGTTAAGCAATTAAATTCAATTGAATGTTTTTCTTGAGGCCATTATAAAACATGTATAAGCATGTTCTCAATAAGACAACAGGTATATTTTGGTCTTACCATAGAAATGGACTTGTATGATCTTGGATGTTATAATTTTATCAAAAATCAAAAGAGATATTTTATTAATATCAAAAGAGATATTGAAAAAGGTGTCAAGTTTTTTTTTTTTTAATTCTGAAGGGATCTCAAGAAAAGAGTTAATTGGTCCTACATACAAAGCCTGTACAGAATATTGTGGTTCTGACAGTTCCCGTTTAATCAATGTGTTGTGTTACCATAACAGAGAGATTAGTTTGCACTATAAAAATATTGTACTTATGGGGGGCGTGGCCGGCACTCGATGGAGATGGTCGCATAGATGTTGAGCTACAGCCAAGACCCTGCCTAATTACCACAAAACCTACAACTCGGTACATGGTATGAAGTTAGAGACCCTGAAGCTTTACTTACGTCATACCTGCTAGCTCACCAGACCCCACAGCCCGAGACACGGAAGATAACGCCTGACTCACAAAGAGCGGGAACAGCAGACCCAACCACAGAGGACAATGTGAATGATGATGACCAGAGCCTGCCTGAAGATATCTGCTCCCAGCTGAGAGACATGCCCAAAAACGGATTTCATGTCCTTCACCACCTACATCAAAAAAGCGTTGGTGGTTGATCAAGTAAGCTCAAATGTCCGAGACAAACTGGCGGACATAAAGGAAGACATTAAAAAACAAGGCTTCAGGTTGGAAGTGGTGGGGGGGACCAGACAGCTACCAACTCAGCCATACAATCGATGGACCTGCAGCTGAAAGCCCAAAGCCGCCTCTCTGTACAACTCTTGATGGACCTGCTTGATTTTGATAACCGTGGCAGATGCAGTAACCTCAGAATCAGAGGCCAGAAGAAGGTGGACAGCTCGGAGGACACTAAGGCCCTCGCACTTGCAGTATTCAACAGCAGCTTGGGAGCAGTGAACTGAATGCGCACGGCATAGACAGAGCTAACAGAGACCAACGCCCGAAGAACTTAGCGAATCCACAGCCAAGAGACATAATCTGCTGTCTCCACAGCTACACTACGAAGGAGCGGAGCTGTTAACCAAGCCCTACAAAAGACGAACATCCAGTACTCTTTGGGATTCCCGCTGGCAATTCAGGCATGCACTGCTCTTAATGTGCCCAGACCTGACCTATCTGAGTGGGCCAATTTTCTAGAAGGGGACACCCCTCTGCCATCGGTTTTCTCCCATCCATGGCTCCCCAGGCCACAGAGAAAGGGGTGGGAAATATTTTAATGGGCATTCTGTGGCATATTTATTGGACATACTGTGGCATAATTTAATCGGCAAACTAACACTGGCATATGTTAATGGCAAAGTGACTGTGGCATGTTAAAGGAACACTAGGTACCCCCTGCTGATTCCATTCAAAACAAAGGGTCTCTCTCTGCGCTCTGCAGGGGCAATTCTGTGAGGTATAGTGACACTGTGGTATGTTCTGTGGAGCAAATTGACACTGTGGCATGCCAAATCATCTGGTAGCAATATGCGTGCAAGTCAAGTGCTGTGGGTGCAATATTGGCACATAACAAGTGCTGTGGGTATTGTATGATGCTGTGTTAATTCAGGGCGTGAGGTCACCATGGCAACCATGAAATTCAACCTGGTGCCCAGGTATAGTTACCCCCCTGGACCTCACCGCTGGGATAAAAAAAATCTTCTTTTAAACAGCGGTGCATGAGGGAACAGCGCATGTGCACTGGCTGCACAGACTTCCTGCTCTGCCCCCTCGCTCACCGTGCTATGGTGTCTGAGCACTGGGTGGTATTGGAGGAAATCCAGGGGGGTAACAACCTCACAGGGCGACACCAACCCTAGTGACACCTCTGGCCTTTGCTAGCTGTGCACACAGTGACGCACACACTAAACGGTCTTTTAAGGTATAGGCATGTCCTGCTGATCAATGTGTGCGTGTCACCGCGTACACCGTAGCGCTGCCCCCTTCCTGGCTGGTGTGTGTTTCCTGCGTTTTGTGAGCATGTTTCAGGCCGCAGACATGGGGACCCTAGAGAAGATCTTGGAGATATTGACGGAGATAGCCAGGAGTCCAAAATCCAGAAAAACAAGGGCACCAAGTACTGGGGACAGAAGAGGGAGCAGCATTGGAAGAGAATAGGGTGGAATTGCTCCCGGTGGTGTTTCAAAGTCTAAAGGGCAGAGTTTATCAAAGTGAGGGGCTGTATCACCTAAACATTACTTTTACTGTGAATATAGAGAATAAAAAAATGATTCAATAGGATCTACACATTGTGTTAGCAGAATTGCAGCAAATGCCTAAACTAGGAGAAAAATGTGTTTTAAATGTCTCTGTGGTGTCACTTGTATATTACATTATCTGTGGCTTGATATGCAAATTACAAATTTTCAATTGAAAACCATCAAGCCACAGGTGATCAAAATTAGGGTTGCCACCTTTTTTCCAAAAAATACCACCCACAGTGGATCAATGTTAGTTGGAGGGGGGAGTCACCCGAAATTACATTACCCCTTGAGAATGAGCTGGAGTCCCCTGTTATAGAGTTATAAACTTTGTATTACCCTGTCTTGTGTAGGTCTGTGATAGATGTTGAACATTACTGTAGCCTTCACTACCTATGGAGCTCTTGATATCTTAAGAATTGTAGTTCACAGCTAACACATAGTGCCCCATATGTTATTAAATGCAGTTCCCATGAGACTTGGCATTACGAGAATCCCAACACATTCTATGTTTCTATAAGTAATATCAGTGAAGAAGTTAAGCATTCATGGGATAGGCATAAGGTTATCCTAGATATAAGATAAGGTCAGGGACTAATGAAAGTATTACTATACTGAGAGGGTAGTGGATGCATGGAATTGCCTTCCAGTAGAAGTGGTAGAGGTTAATACAGTGAAGGAGTTTAAGCAGGCATGGGATAGGTATGAGGCTATCCTAGATATAAGATAAGGCCAGGGACTAATTAAAGTATTGCTTTACTGAGAAGGTAGTGGATGCATGGAATAGTCTTACAGTAGAAGTGGTAGAGGTTAATACAGTAAAGGATTTTAAGCATGCTTGGGATAGGTATAAGTCTATCCTAGATATTGTAACCGATGCGATACCCTATTTCCGTCCATAACGTCTTGATTGTATAGAATTTAGCAGGGCTAACCATACAGATATCTTTTAACAACAATATTATATAGATCAGCAGGTTTCTCTATTTAAATTTATAAATAATTGAGAATACAATACAAATAGGGAGTTGAAGCAATAAGCTTTTGTCTTTTAAAATATTTTATTGAATATAAATAAATATATACAATGTATAAAAACAGCTCAATAATCCATAATAAAAGCAGAGTAAATAAAGTAAAAAGTATATGCTTGCAATAAATAAAATAAAATCACATTCCCTCCTGATTGTTTACAGGTTAATCTCTCATTCTTGTGTTATTGCTGTCGCATCAACATAGTCTCCTCATTCTGTGTCAACAAACTAATAATTGGTGTTTATACAGATTTTAGATAACCTTACTTCCGGTCATTTATGGGCAGGAAAAATACCAAATGATACATTGGTTTACTTTGGGGTAAATCTTGGTCAATCAAGAAAATATTCATTAACCTTTAGTCTTGATTTCTTGGCAAACAGTAAAGGCCATGAAAAAATAATGAGGCACATGTCCTGGCCTAGCAGGACAAAATGGCGTCTATAGTCTAAACATTTTACTTGCGAAGCTGGGCATGAAGCCAGTTTGATAACAGAAAAAAAACAGTTGAAGCTACAACATTTTCCACTGTGAGGTGGGAAAAGGGGGAAACAAAACCTGTCATTTCTGCAAGTGCCCACAACACCCTCTCCTTTAACTGTGGATTTCTTTACACAAATAAAACAAGTATTTTTTTAATTTTTCAGCACAAACTTAGCATTTTATAAATAAGTTCATTTTAATAGCACGTTATAGCTTGTTATAATACATGTTTTATTGATATTGCGATCAAAGTGGCATTTTGGGAACACCTCTTCTTCCTGGTATCAGAATCTTGTAAACACCTCTACTTCTCGCTGGCAGACACGCATTGAGATCAGGTGCTGTTGTGCTACAGATGTTAACAGGTGAAATCTGCAGAAAATGTTTAGATTTGTTATACTCTTTATAATCATATATGGAATAGTTATTGATATTCTGTCTGGTGTTTTGTTTAGGAAAACAACCCAGTATATGAGTTAGATATATAAGGATTATTTGAATCAGCAAAAAAATTGCTGCATTTGTTCATAATAACATGTAAAGTTACATTTTCCTGGTAAAATGTTAAATATTAAAATTGCTATTCTTTTGCATTATATCCAGATATATCTCAGTACAAAAAGTACAAAATTGAAAACACGTAAATATGATATTATGCATCCTTTGTTCTCCTAGTGAGAAGACAAGTTCTCCACCAGGTTAAAATCAGTGTAATTATAATAACTACTATTATCATTATTGTCTTAAAATACCGAAAACTGTCCCAATAACATTTTACGATTATTTGATAACGTTTTCGTTACCTTTAGAAATATATTGTCCACTGTAGGTAATATCGAATAGGGAGTTACCTATTTCTGACAGGCAAAGTGGAAAATCACATTTGTGAGTTTGAATTCTCAGCAAGGCGAATATTATTTGTTAAAGTAAGTGGCTGGTTGGTGGAAGGCACACTGTATGGCACTTTAACCCCTTAGTGAACGAGTGCTATGCTGCATTTGATGTACCTTGAAGACCAGAATTCCATTATTTTTGTCATATGTTTACTGAACTGTGAATTTCTTTCTTTGTGTTCAGTCCACTCACACAAATTATATATAATTTTTTAAAGGACGGATAGGGCTTTAATTTGATACTATTATTTTCATCATATGATATAATTTACTATTAAAAAAAATATAAAATATGATGAAAATATGCCATAAAAAACACTTCTTCTAACTTTGACCTGATTTTTTTTTTTTAAACAGTTACAAATGGTAAAAAAGACCCCATCTATATATTTCTACTATTTGTCCTGAGTTTAGAAATACCAATGTTTCCATGTTTGTCTATGTTTTATTTCAACTAATAGGGCAATAAACAATATTAGTGTTTTTTTTTTTCTTCTAACCATTCACATGCACTCTTGGAGTATTGTGCATTTGTGACACATAGTTTATACTAAGTGAACCAAAGTTTGAGGAGGCGGTGACCGCCACGGTGTAGGTGGAAGCGGCGGTGGAGGAGGAGGAGGTAGCCAACACTGTTTTTTATTTTTATTTTAATTGGGGTAGCCCCCAAAATATTGGGACATATAAAAAAAGAAAACAAAGAATAAGTGCACTTGAGTATAACAATGGCTGGGTGAGGCCGGTATAAATGTCTATTCTGCACAAGGTACGGACAAGTCTGGTGGGATCCATGCCTGGTTCATTTTAATAAACGTGAGCTTGTCCACATTGACTGTGGACAGGCGGCTGCTCTTGTCTGTGATAACGCCCCCTGCCGTGCTAAACACACGTTCAGACAATACACTGGCTGCAGGGCAGGCCAGAACCTCCAAGGCATAAAGGGCAAGCTCACGCCATGTGCCCAATTTGGAGACCCTGCCTCCTGCTAAGACGTTGCATATCAGATGGTGGTGCTGCTTGTTGTAGCATGCTGACAAAGCTTTTCCACATTTTGGCCATGCTAACCCTGCCTTCTGAGGTGCTGGCGGTGCAGGACGCAAATGTACTATTTGACACCCAAAACAATTAGAATTTTTCAAAGTGCGCTGTAAGCACAGTATTTGACGGTTCTATTTCACTCTCAGATATGAAGTGCAGGACGCAAATGTACTATTTAGCAACCAAAACAATTATAATTTTTCAAAGTGGGCTGTTAGCACAGTATTTGACGGTTCTATTTGACTCTCAGATATGAAGTGCACCACAAGACGCAAATGTACTATTTAACACCCAAAACAATTAGAATTTTTCAAAGTGCGCTGTAAGCACAGTATTTGATGGTTCTATTTGACTCTCAGATATGAAGTGCACCGCAAGACGCAAATGTACTATTTAACACCCAAAACAATTAGAATTTTTCAAAGTGCGCTGTAAGCACAGTATTTGACGGCTCTATTTGACTCTCAGATATTAAGTGCAGGACGCAAATGTACTATTTAACACCCAAAACAATTAGAATTTTTCTAAGTGCGCTGTAAGCACAGTATTTGACCGTTCTATTTGACTCTCAGATATGAAGTGCACCGCAAGATGCAAATGTACTATTTAACACCCAAAATAATTAGAATTTTTCAAAGTGCGCTGTAAGCACAGTATTTGATGGTTCTATTTGACTCTCAGCTATGAAGTGCACCGCAAGACACAAATGTACTATTTAGCACCCAAAACAATTAGAATTTTTCAATGTGCACTGTAAAGACAGTATTTGACGGTTCTTTTGACTTTCAGATATAAAGTGCAGGACGCAAATGTACTATTTAGCACCCAAAACAATTAGAATTTTTCAAAGTGCGCTGTAAGCACAGTATTTGATGGTTCTATTTGACACTCAGATATGAAGTGCACCGCAAGATGCAAATGTACTATTTAGCACCCAAAACAATTAGAATTTTTCAAAGTGCGCTGTAAGCACAGTATTTGATGGTTCTATTTGACACTCAGATATGAAGTGCAGGACGCAAATGTACTATTTAACACCCAAAACAATTAGAATTTTTCAAAGTGCGCTGTAAGCACAGTATTTGAAGGTTCTATTTGACTCTCAGATATGAAGTGCAGGACGCAAATGTACTATTTAACACCCAAAACAATTAGAATTTTTCAAAGTGCGCTGTAAGCACAGTATTTGACGGTTCTATTTGACTCTCAGATTTGAAGTGCAGGACGCAAATGTACTATTTAGCACCCAAAACAATTAGAATTTTTCAAAGTGCGCTGTTAGCACAGTATTTGACGGTTCTATTTGACTCTCAGATATGAAGTGCACCACAAGACGCAAATGTACTATTTAACACCCAAAACAATTAGAATTTTTCAAAGTGCGCTGTAAGCACAGTATTTGACGGTTCTATTTGACTCTCAGATATGAAGTGCAGGACGCAAATGTACTATTTAACACCCAAAACAATTAGAATTTTTCAAAGTGCGCTGTAAGCACAGTATTTGAAGGTTCTATTTGACTCTCAGATATGAAGTGCAGGACGCAAATGTACTATTTAACACCCAAAACAATTAGAATTTTTCAAAGTGCGCTGTAAGCACAGTATTTGACGGTTCTATTTGACTCTCAGATTTGAAGTGCAGGACGCAAATGTACTATTTAGCACCCAAAACAATTAGAATTTTTCAAAGTGCGCTGTTAGCACAGTATTTGACGGTTCTATTTGACTCTCAGATATGAAGTGCACCACAAGACGCAAATGTACTATTTAACACCCAAAACAATTAGAATTTTTCAAAGTGCGCTGTAAGCACAGTATTTGACGGTTCTATTTGACTCTCAGATATGAAGTGCACCGCAAGATGCAAATGTACTATTTAACACCCAAAACAATTAGAATTTTTCAAAGTGCGCTGTAAGCACAGTATTTGACGGTTCTATTTGACTCTCAGATATGAAGTGCAGGACGCAAATGTACTATTTAACACCCAAAACAATTAGAATTTTTCTAAGTGCGCTGTAAGCAGAGTATTTGACGGTTCTATTTGACTCTCAGATATGAAGTGCACCGCAAGATGCAAATGTACTATTTAACACCCAAAATAATTAGAATTTTTCAAAGTGCGCTGTAAGCCCAGTATTTGATGGTTCTATTTGACTCTCAGCTATGAAGTGCACCGCAAGACACAAATGTACTATTTAGCACCCAAAACAATTAGAATTTTTCAAAGTGCGCTGTAAGCCCAGTATTTGATGGTTCTATTTGACTCTCAGCTATGAAGTGCACCGCAAGACACAAATGTACTATTTAGCACCCAAAACAATTAGAATTTTTCAAAGTGCGCTGTAAGCACAGTATTTGACTGTTCTATTTGACTCTCAGATATAACGTGCAGGCTGCAAATGTACTATTTAGCACCCAAAACAATTAGAATTTTTCAAAGTGCGCTGTAAGCACAGTATTTGACGGTTCTATTTGACTCTCAGATATGAAGTGCAGGAAGCAAATGTACTATTTAGCACCCAAAAAATTGCAGTATTTAAAAATGCCTAGATGTTGCCCACTGAGCAACCAGAACAGGATTAAAGTCATGCAGTTGCAAGTCATAGTTGCCAACTGTCCCGGATTTGCCGGGACAGTCCCGGCAACTATGCAAATGTCCCGCGTAGATCACGATCGTGGAGTCCCGGGAAACTGGGCTGTCACGCGATCGCAGCAGGCCACTGTGTCACGGCGGGGACACGTAGGTGAGTACTGGGGAAGGGGGTGGAGGGAGGGTGACATGGGCATGATAATGCTCACAGATGGTGATGGGCATGAAAAGACTCACAGATGATCATGGGCATGATAAGACTCACAGATGATGATGGGCATGATGAGACTCACAGATGATGGGCATGATAAGGCTCACAGATGGTGATGGGCATGAAAAGACTCACAGATGATGATGGGCATGATAAGACTCACAGATGATGATGGGCATGATAAGACTCACAGATGATGATGGGCATGATAAGGCTCACAGATGATGATGGGCATCATAAGACTCACAGATGATGGGCATGATAAGACTCACATATGATGATGGGAATGATAAGACTCACAGATGATGATGATGGGCATGATAAGACTCCCAGATGATGATGGGCATGATAAGACTGACACATGATGGGCATGATAAGACTGACAAATGATGGGCATGATAAGACTGACAAATGATGGGCATGATAAGACTGACAAATGATGGGCATGATAACAGTGACAAATGAATGGATGTAAGAAATATAAGGTCCTTTAATTTCTTACATGAGCAAAATAATGTAATTAATGAGTAATGATGGTCTGTGCCTTTCTTAAGAGGCACAGACAAACCTGGAATGGAAATGCCCACCTTCCTTGCAATAAGATATAACAGCAAGGAAGGGGGACATATTGATCTACATTTTTTTTGTTTTGTATGTGTGTATGGATGAGTGTATGTGACAGACTGTATGTATGAGGCAGGAGGGAAGACTGCACGGAGGAGGCGTCCGTCCGGGGACATGGAGCAGCAGCCATTCGGTAAGTGATGGGGAAGGGGGGAGGAGGGGGGAAGAAAATGAGCAGTGGAATGGCACAATATTACTGATATCTGACTGGCACAATATTACTGGGCTCTGACTGGCTCAATATTACTGATATCTGACTGGCACAATATTCCTGGTATCTGAATGGCACAATATTAATGGGCTCTGAATGGCACAATATTACTGGGCTCTGACTGGCACAATATTACTGGTATCTGACTGGCACAATATTCCTGGGCTCTGACTGGCACAATATTCCTGGGCTCTGACTGGCACAATATTACTGGGCTCTGAATGGCACAATATTCCTGGTATCTGACTGACACAATATTACTGGGCTCTGATTGGCACAATATTACTGTTATCTGACTGGCACAATATGACTGGTATCTGACTGGCAAAATATTACTGGGCTCTGAATGACACAATATTCCTGGTATTTGACTGGCACAATATTACTGGGCTCTGAGTGGCACAATACTACTGGGCTCTGAGTGGGACAATACTACTGGGCTCTGAATGGCACAATATTCCTGGTATCTGAATGGCACAATATTACTGGTATCTGACTGGCACGATATTACTGGTATCTATAATTGTACAATTGTCACCTTGTGGGGCTCCTGTGTGTTGCATAATTAATGGCGGTCCCATGTGTGCATAATTATGGGGCGCTTGTGTGTGGCATATTTATTGGGCCCCATGTGTGGCATAATTAAGGGACTCTTTTGTGTGGCGTAATTAAGGGACTCTTTTGTGTGGCATAATTATGGGGAACCTGTGTGTGTGTGGCATTATTATGGGGCACCTGTGTGTGTGGCATAATTAATTGGGCAGAGTTGAGGCAGAAATAGTGGGGCTCTGGTGTGGCATAATTTACGGGGCTCTGGTGTTGCATAATTTATGGGGCTCCTGTGTGTGGCATAGTTAATAGGCCATCTAACTGGCATTACTAAGGAATCTGTTTGGCATTGTATTGGAGGAAATCCAGGGGGTGACACCATGAGTTTCCACACCGGGTGACACCAACCCTAGTGACGCCCTTGGATATGAGTATAAACACACAAAAAAACAAAAGAAAACACTATTTCACTTACCTCACGGTTTTTCTCACTTTACTTGTTTGTTATATATGTGTCATTTTATTAATTACTAATAAAAGTTATGTCTTAATTCATCCAGATTCCACATACATGTACACATAAAATTCTTGGCTAGTTTTAGGGTTAACCCCTAATGGAAGTTTCTCTACTTTGTGTTAAAGCTATATTAGAGATGCTATATTTACATTGTTATTGTTTTTAAGTAGCAGCACACCTGTCTCTCATAAACAGGATACGCCCTTGTGACCAAGGTTATCGATTTCCATATTTGTTGTGTATATTTCACCTGGAAGAATTAATTCATAATACATTTTTACTTCCCATTGACTGACATTAGCTTTGGCAGTCTAAAAAATGTTTTGTCTCTTTGATATCATAAATAAAAGCTTGTGATATGTGGAGCAAAGCTTCTTTTTGTCTTTCAGTTATATCTAACTGTTGAAGAACATTATTTATGTTAAACAGACTTGTGTCAATCATACCACTCTGTAAGATAAAACTAATAGAGAGTAGTAAAGTTGAAACATCATTCATAACTGCAGTTGTTAGCGTAATCATATGATATTTAAGCAGTTAAATTCCACTGAGCAGCAATTCATCATTTGCATCAGAAATTCTGGCCACTACTTGGATTGCATCTACAAGACCAGAAGTTATAAAGAAATCTGCATTGTTTAGTAATTTCCTTTTGCTGTGTGACACTTATACTTTATGTCTAAGAAGATATGGTTTGTAGGCCAGGCTGCTGCTACATTTGGCATTTCAGCAATATTTTTACAATTACATTTTAGATATTCACAAGGCCTATCTTCCTTTGTTTTTAACACATTCATTAGATTTGATTATTATTATTTATTTATATACTGTTAATTACAGTATATTTTACACCCACTGACACATTTCTGATAAAGGGAATGTTACGGTTACTCCCAGGCTAGCTGGAAGCTGGACCGCTAGAAAGTCTGGATCCCAGTTTAGAGAGAGAGAGAAGCCGCTTTGTCTCGATATCCAGACAGATCCTGTAAGTGTAGATCAATCCCACTAGCTATTTTACAGCTAGGATACTCTTTCCCCACAAAATGAGTCAAGGCTGTGATTTGAAAGTCAAACAAGAACTCTTTTAATGGCACACAGGGATCGGTATTTATACTAAATCTCAGGTAAAGGGACAGCCCCCTCTGGACCTGATGGGATACAGGGATAACATAATGCATCAACCAATGAGAGTACAGTGTATCGTATGAATTTGATACTGCCCAGCTTGGAGATAATCCTATTACTGTAGCCGTTGGGTTCATTATCTCCAAGCGCCCAAAACCCCCCCGTTTATTTTCCACACAGAAAACACATTAAAAGTATATAACTTTAACAGCCTCATAGATACTTCGGCACATGCCAGGAGCGGGGTGTTCGGTTGTTCGTTTGACGAACCAGGGTATTTGTAATCCATTCGGGAAAAAGATGCAATATTCCCGTATCGAAGCCAGAGTATCATAACATAGTCAACAGAATCCAGGGTAAATAACAGTTTTGTAACAGAGAATAAACAGCATAATTTGCTTTAGTAGTTATCATTTTTTTTTACTACTCACCAAATTCCAGGATGTCCGGAATACAGCAAGAATCCTTGATTTCTGGGTTGCCATTTTAAGTAATTATTGCTATTATAATACCACAAAGAACAAGGTGAACAGTGGTATACCACCCTGGGGATGGATCCTTCACAGATTCCTTCTTTTATAAATGTGTCTGTAGTTATATTACAGGGGTTTCTTGCTTTGCAGGTAGTGCAAGTGTCCCATGAGTTTAAGTCTGAACAATTTTTGTTTTCCTCCTTTGTTCCATTCACTTGGCAGGGCATCTCAGTCGGCCTGTAGTAATATTAGCCATTCATTTCTTCACAGTATTTTTCCTTAACTGATGTGTTTCTTCTTAATTCAAATTCTCATTCCACCAAGAATCATGATAAAGTTCATTACTGCAGAATATTGTTCTTGTGTGGTTTCTCACTCCTCTTGGATATTGTTATTCCTCTTCTTCTGCTCCTTCCAAGTATCCAATTTTTTGGGAGTTGTAGGTAAAGATGTGTGTCTTGTACTGAGAGGTGCTCAGATAATCAATCAGGTACTCTCTGTATTGTGTTCCATCTTGAAAATGACCTGGTTGTAGACATTGATCAACCTTTATTTCATTCTCAAGCCATCGTCTGACTGTCTGGAAATCAACATAATACCAGTGTCTGATAGTAGCAAAGCACATATTTTCAGCACAAGAAGGCTGTTTGCTGTAGTTATCCAGTGGTAAATAACATGGTAAAGTCTTTTCTTGAATCATCTTTATGAGTGTCCAAGGTATCTTTTACAAGCATCTGTCCCGTCTCACTTCTAATTCCAGCATCTTTGCCCATCACCGCAGAGTCCAGTATTAGAGTCTGAGATAGTCCAATCACTTATTTCTTATGTTTAATTGGTTTGGGGTATGGTCTCCAGTAGGTTCCTTGTGAAATACCAGTATGGGTCACATTGGCAGTTATCTCACTGTGAACTGTGTCTCTTTTCACAAGATGGTTCCTGGATGTTGTCCTCACAATGATGGAACTTGTATTATGAGCTGTCCAATTCATTTCAGGTGCTTCTTGGTTGTTTTTGCTGTTGTAGATGTTATCAAGATAATATTGCAGATCACAATAAGGAGACACGAAATCCAATTATTTCGTAGCTATTTTCTCCCATTTTGGCATTTCGTTTTTGCTTTATACCATAGTTAAGGTACAGTGTGTTTTCTCCAAATTCTTGCTGATATTGATGATCATTCATTTTCAGTAACGGAATCTTCTGTAACAACTGTGAAAAAATCACCATCAGTATGTTCATCTTCCTCTGTCTTCATGGGTATAGGTTTAGATGTCATATCATAATTCAGCCTACTGCTACGTGGCAGTGAATCTGGTGGCTTTTCCTTCTTCTTCTTCTGGATCTTTTGGCTTCCTTTAGCAACATCCAGTGTTCTGTGGAAATCTTTAAAATGTTTAGCATGTTTTATATTATCAATGCTTACTTTCCCTGTTGGCCCTGGTTGTTCTCTGTAATAAAGGTTTTTGGATTTAAAATTGTCACTATCTTCAGCAGTTTCTTCCAGCATGGTCTCAGAGGATATATAATCTGTACCCTCTCCTGGACAAACTGGCCAACAGTAGGAACCCATGCAGTAGGAGGTGGTGTTTGGTGTGTGGTGGGTTGGGAAAAAGATTCCCTAATTTACTCTAAAAAAGCCAATTGTTCTACTCTCCCTGGTGCAGAAATGTGTTTGTCAGTGAAAGATGTATTACAAGGTACATCACACAGTATTTCATATGGGGTTTTACCATTAGTAGCATTTGGTATGCTGTTAATACCCATATGTACAATAGGAATAAGTGGATACCACTGTGTGGGGCGAGCAAATAGCAACTTGGTTAATAGTAATTTTAACTCAGCATTTTTCCTTATCCACAACCCCACTACTTTGGGGGGTGGTTAGGTGTACTGATTTCCCAAAGTAACCCAAATGTGGTTGCCCAGTTTTGAGTTTCCTTTGCAATAAATGCAGGACCTCCATCTGAGGGGATTGTCCTGGGATTACCGATGCTTGCTAGAGAAGTGACACTAGAAATCGTGGTGTTAGAGGTTGCACTTTGCAAAGGATATTACCAAGTAAACCTGATACATGTATCAAGACAAACTGAGATATAAATGTAACCATGAGATGGTGGCATAGGTCCAATATGATTAATATATAGTAATTTAAAAGGTACCTTAGGTATTGATTTTTCAATAAATGGTACAACAGAGTGATTCAGCCTATTTACCAATAAGCATTGTTTACAATTACTAATAACATGAACAAACATTTTTCTCATATTGGGCCACCAATATTTCTGTTTCAGAGTAGCAAGTACATTATCTCTACCCAGATGAGCTTGCCCTAGCCCTGCATGGGCTTCTAGGGCAAGTTTTTCCTCTCTTCTTAACATTAGGAACAATCAGATCTTTATCATCAATGGTTTCTATACAATTTACTCATTCTAAACGATAGGAGTATCCATGCAAGCATTTAACTCTGCATCAAGATTGAGAAAGGGTATGTTTTTGTGATCTAGTTACCACATTGTCAGAATAGTGTTGGATGACACTGTGCCAAGGTGTCTGCTAATTGATTGCCAACTGTGTGAGAAGAGGAACCAAACTTTCTTTCTTTTTTTTTTTATAACAAAATGGAAAATACAGACACAACAAATCTGATGACTCAACATTATCATCGTCATATACTATAATTAATTTATTAATGCCGATTGTTTACCCAATGTATTACAGCTCTTATTCAAACCCATATCGCTATTTAGAGAATATGGGTTTGAAGTGACAATATTATGGCTACACATCATGTGCATCGAATATGGACAAATTGTTAAGACTTCAGAAGATAAACAATACGAAAATATTACAACAATCTTTACGAGAGAGCTGAAGACACGTGGCATATTCTGAGACCAAGCCGAATTTAATACAACCTATAGCTTGCAGCTTATCGTTTTTCACTTCCCGCTTTTTACTTATCTGTTATCGGCTATAGGATATCGATTCACGGTTATCCCGGGTGGGATGGAGATTGGATGTTCTATATCAGTTGAATTCCAATGTTCTTTCCGATCAAGGTAGGTTATTCTTATTCTAATTATATTTATAATTATACTTTATTATTATTATTATTATGTCCAGGTCCAAATCTCCCCCTTTCACTCTACCCCACCATTCCCTCTCCATTCTATAAGTTGCGCCATGGATTCCATTTTTCTTCAAATTTGTTATTATTATCATTTTGAAAAGATATTCCCATTTCCATCTTATATTGATAATTAACCTGCGTTTCCACTTGGAGCCAAGTTGGTTTATGTTCTTGTCTCCATAGCCTAGCTAGTACAATCTTTGTGGCTAAAAGTATCTGGATGATTAGATATCTCTTTTTATAAGGGAGATGTAATTTATCAACCCAGCATTCCAAAATATCGGAGATATTTATAAAAACCTGATGCCACAAGGGGGCTATTACTTCACAGTCCCACCATATGTGTGCAGACGTACCCTCCTCCTGCTTACATCGCCAACACATATTTGAGTTTTGTGGATCAATTTTATTCAAAAATTTTGGGACTAGATGCCACCGATGTATAATCTTATAATGTAATTCTAAGATGTTTATACAATGAATAGCCTTCTTTACTTCTCCTATTGATTCAACCCAGATATCTCTGGAAATCACCTCCCCTATATCCTTTTCTCAGTTCAGCCAAGGTCTTGGTTTTGTATCTTTATCCTGAAGGCCAAGAATCTCTAGGCATCGAGAAACTTTTATGCTCTTTAACTTAGGGTCGAAAATAGCAAGCAGCTTAGATAACCTATCGTCTCCCTCGTCTTTAATCAGATGTTGATTTAGATAGTTTTTCAGCCTTAAATAATTAAACATTTCTTTAGTTGATAATAGCTGCTCCTGTTGTATCTGCGGAAAAGGTTTGGGCCGAGAATTCTCCAGAAGGGCTCCTACCGAAATAGAGGACTCTTTTTGCCACCAGCCCAGTCTTAGATTTTCAATATTTAATTCCAGTATTTGTATTGTACAAAAGGGAGGTATTTTGTCCGCTACATTGTTCACCTTTTTAAAAAGGAGCCAGTCAGCCAACAGCTCACCCAGATGAGGACAGATTATTTTTTCAATTATTTTTTGGGTAAGTCTCGTATTTATCCATAAAGCTTGGGAGACATCCTTAAGTCCTAATACAGTGCACTCAATATCATACCATGGTTCATTTACAACCATGGGGTCCTGCCATCTCCGCAGATGGAACAAACGAGTTGCCTGATAGTATCTGGTGACATTCGGAACGGCTAATCCTCCCTTATTAGATTGTTTCAGCATGTGGGACATGGCTATTCGTGGTCTCTTTCGGGCCCAGATATAATTTAGAATAAGCTTTTGCAATGATCTAAGTTTACAAATTGGAATTATAAGTGGGAGCATTCTAAATAAATGGGACCATTTTGGTAAAAGGTAGGATCTTGTTATATTTACTCGTCCTAGCCAGGAGATACCCAGATCTTTCCAGTCCTTTAGTAGTTTTTCTTGTGAGTATTTATATATGATATCAACATTTTTAGTCACTAGCTCTTCCATTCTCGGGGTTATGGATATTCCTAAATAACAAAACCATCCTGTGACCAGGCAAAAGGAAATTCTTTTGCAAGCTGGTCTATTCTTAAACTATCAAGGTTAATGGGCATTATGTGGGATTTCCCCATATTCAATTTATAATTTGATACTTTCCCATATGCCTTGATTTCCGATATCAAAGTCTCTAAGGAGTTTCTGGGGTCAGATAATGTTAAAACGATATCGTCGGCATAGAGGCTGATCTTAAAGTTACGTTGACCTACTACAATGCCCCTTATCCGGGGATTATTTCTAATTTTAGTAGCTAATGGTTCCAAAGTTAGGGCATACAATTTCGGGGCAAGGGGACATCCCTGCCGAGTGCCGTTATATATCTTAAACCAATCCACGGAGATGCCAGGACCCACGGTCCTGGCCATAGGGCCAGAATAGAGGGCCATAATTGCTGATTTTATTGGTCCCTCGAAACCAAATCTTTCTAGTGTCCTGCTCAAGAATCCCCAGCTGACCCTGTCAAAAGCCTTCTCGGTATCCAGTGACAGGACCAGCTGGGGAGTCTGCACCACCCCTGCATACCCCAAGAGGTCAATCAGCCTCCTCGAACAGCCAGTAATCGAACGTCCAGCCACAAAGCCCACCTGGTCCTGATGGATTAATAAGGGAATAATTGCCTTAAGCTGATTAGCTATTACTGCAGAGTATATTTTTATGTCAGTATTAATCAATGAGATAGGCCTATAATTGGCTGGATCAGTTGGATCCTTAGATGGTTTTAATATAGGGGACATTGTTGCCTGTAATATTTCAGACGGCATTGTACCTTTATCTCTTATTTCATTGAAAATATCTGTGAGATGTTGCCCTAGTTCCAACTTAAATTTTTTATAAAACAAATTTGAATATCCATCAGGATCAGGTGCCTTATTGGGCTTTAGACAGTCGATCACCTGCATAGTTTCTTCGGATTTAAAAGGTAGATTTAATTTAGCTAATTGTTCCGCTGACAAAGCGGGCAGACCCACCCCACTCAGGTATTGTTGTATATCAGATTCCACAGGGGACACCGAGAGACCATAAAGCTGCGAATAAAATTTAATAAGAGCAGTTCCAATGTCTTTTGGGCTTGTATTACTTCGACCCTCTATTTTAATATTTACCACTCTAGCTTTGACTTTCCTATTTTCTAGCTTGTTGGATACCATTTTGTCTGCCCTATTACTCTTATGATACCATCTGGTTTAGTTTCATAAGGGCAAAATTAACCTTAGCAAGCAGAAGTTCATTTATTTCTTTTGTGACCTGGTCTATTAAGAGGGCCTGGGTTTTTGATGGAGATAATTTATTATCGACCTTTAGTTTATATAAATCCAAATATAGTTGGTTGATTGATGCGCCTTGTTTTTTTTAAATTTCAGAACCTAATTTTATTAGATAGCCTCTAGCAACACTTTTAAAAGCACACCACACTGTCAGACATTTCTTTAGTAACATTTTCTTTAAAGTAAAACTTAAACAGTGAGGAGAGAAAAGCAATATTTGTCTTATGGGCGAGTATTTTTTTATTCAATCTCCAATTTGAGCGTTGCTCACATTTGGTAGTTATTGCAAGTTCCAGAACTACTACGAAATGGTCTGACCATGCTATATCTTTTATGTCTATTTTATTACAGTATCTTAACACATGTGGTCTAATCAGAAAATAATCCAACCGGGAGGAGGAGAGATGAGGATTGGAATAAAAAGTATAATCCTTTTCTTCCGGGTGAAAGGATCGCCACACATCATATAGATTATATATAGAGATAATTTCCTGAAATTGAAGGGCACCCTTTCGTAGGGAGGGATTCAAACTTGACCCACTAGGGACTTTTTTATCCATATGAACATCTAATATACAGTTTAGATCACGCCTACTAAAAAGGTACCTTGAATGTATGGCTGTACTTTATTAATTGTATTATTTATAAATCTATGTGGATTCTCGTTTGGAGCATACATATTTAAAAAGGCGAATCTATGACCCTGTACATCACAAATAAGAAATAAATATCTTCCAGAACCATCCTGTAGTCTAAATATCTCACTATAGGCCAAGTCTCTATCGCAACACCTCTCCTTTTCTTCTTATAGTTAGAGACGAGAATGTGTGGGAAGAGTCTGTTCTTTATTAATGAGGTATCTCCTTTCCAGTGGGTTTCTTGTATGAAACCCACCGAAATGTGATCTTGCTTTAGCTGTTGAATCAGTAATTTATGTTTTTTTGGGTGAATTTAACCCCTTAACGACAGGTGACGTGCCAGGCACGTCACGGCAAATCGAGGACTTGCCGACAGGTGACGTGCCTGGCACGTCATGCACTAAATGGAGTAAAGAAAGCGACCAGCGGTCGCTTTCTTTACTCTAACGGTGTTGCTACAATGCCTCTAGGTAGAGGCATTGTGCAACACCCCCCAAATGTGCAGGGGCGCGCTACGATCACTCCACGGAGTGATCGTAGCAGCCATTTAAAAATGGCTGCGCCCGCTGCACACATGTGCTTAGAAAGCGAACGATCGTTCGCTTTCTAAGCATCTGCGGTGTTGTTAAAGTGCCTCGCTAGCGAGGCACTTAACAACACCTTCAGCTGCCCCAGAGCCGATGGTGGTCGCTCTCCTGAGCGACCCCATCGGCTCAGTAGAAGGGAACGCTGCCTATACAGGCAGCGCTTCCCTTCTAATGGCAAGAGCATCGGAAGTGAAAGTATTTCACTTCCGATCCTCTAGGGGGAGCCAATCGATGCCGGCACAACAGATCTATGTGATCTGTGTGCAGGCATGTATGGTAAGTGCTCTGATGAGCACTTACCATACTGTCAAAGGCAATATTAGTAAATATTGCCTTTGACAAGTATTGATCTGCCTCCCTCACCTTACTAGTTATAGTAAGGGAGAGAGACAGATCAGATAAAGTAAAAAAATAAAATAAAATAATAAAAAAAATATTTAATAAAATTTTAAACACCGAGGGCTTTTATAAAAGCCATTTAACCCTTCCCTGCCATTGATCGCTGTGTACGCAGTGATCATACACAGCAGCACATTTTTTGCTGTCTGCATTTTTTAGGGGTTCATTTTTTTTTTACTGTAATTCATTACAGTATAAAAAAAAGCTCTTTTAAGAGAGATTAACCCCTTTCTTGCTGTAGATCACTGCCTAAGCAGCGATCTGACGCAAATGCAGCAATCTTGCTGCAGAAGCATTTTTAATTTTTTTTTTACTTTTTTATTACACCCGTCACGTGTTAATTATACCCGCTAGGGGACTACGTTTAACGTAAAAAAATTTTTTTTAGCTTTCTGACCGCATGTATAGCGATCAGTAACAGCTGATAAGTGACAAAGGCGGGTTGGCGTTTGCTTAGATGAGCATCACCATTCGTCTGGTTAGATCAATATTTGTAAATATTTGATCTGACCCGTGTAGATCTGCCTCCCTCTCACTTGAGTTTTAGTGAGGGAGGGAGACAGAGCTGTATAATGTAAGTTTTTAATTATAATATATTTAATAGAATTGAGACCCAAAGGCTTTTATAAAAGCCGTTTCCAGTATTTAACCCCTTCCCTGCAATTGATCGCTGTGTGCGCAGTGATCTTACACAGCAGCACATTTTTTGCTGTCTGTGCATTTTTTTAGGGGTTATTTTTTTTTACTTTGATTTATTACAGTATATCAAAGGCACTTTTAAGAGCTATTAACCCCTTCCTTGCCGTATATCACTTCCTAAGCAGCACATATGGTCACTGCCTAAGCAGTGCATATGGTCACTGCCTAAGCAGCGCATATGGAGCAATCTAGTCGCAGAAGGATTTTTTTTTGCTATCAGCATTTTTTTTGTCAGACTCGCTAGGGGTTAGTTATACCCACTAGGGGATTACGTGTATTCCTTTTGAAGCTGTCTGAACGTGTGTATAGCGATCAGTAACAGCCGATCAGTGGCAAAGGTGGTTTGGTGATTTCTCAGATGAGCATCACCATTCGTCTGGTTCGTAAATATTGTTCTGACCCATATGGATCTGCCTCCCTCTCCTCACTTGAGTTTTAGTGAGGGAAAGAGACAGATCTGTATAACATAATTTTTTAATTGTAATAAATTAAATAAAATGTAAAAAAATTGTGAGTCCCAAGGGCTTTTATAAAAGCCATACCCTTTGTATAGTGTAGTGTATTAACCCCTTCCCTGCCACTGATCACTGCACAGCAGAACCTTTTTTCTTGTCTGTGCATTTTTAGGGGTTAATTTTTTTGTACAGTACTACAAAGGCTCTTATAAGAGCTATTAACCCCTTCCTTGCTCTACATGTTCAAATTCCAAGTTTGAAAATCAAAAAGCGCACCTCTCAAATGTAGCCTTTCAACACCCAACAAAGCTGACAAAGCTATGCATGGGTGGTATCCCTGTGCTCGGGAGATGTTGCTGAACATATATTGTGGTATTGTTTGTCAGTGACACATACCGAAATATGTGAATTTGTGTCTAAAGTACAATGTATGTGGGAAAAAATACACAATAAAATGACTACCACAAACTTTGACAAAGGCTGGTGGTAGAATTGGTGCATGGAAAGTGTTAAAATAACACCATTTAAAATAGCCTAGGGTGTCTACTTTTACAAAATATATACTTTTTGGGGTAAAATACACTGTCCTACTTTAAAAAAAAGTCCCAAATGAAAGATGGGCTCAGGCTGGCTACACGTCAATATTCCAAGTTGAAAATGCGCACCTTCACAATGTGGCCCTTTTAGCCCCCAAACAACCCAACAAACCTATGCATGGGTGGTATCCCTGTACTCAGGAGATGTTGTTGAACACATATTGGGTTATTGTTTGGCAGTGACACATACCAAAATCTGTGAATTTATGTCTAAAATACAATATTTGTGAAAAAAAAACACACAAAAATTACTACCACAAACTTTGACAAAGGCTGGTGGTAGAATTAGTGCATGGAAAGTGTTAAAATACCACCATTTGAAATAGCGTAGGGTGTCTACTTTTAAAAAATATATGGGTTGATGGGGTAAAATACACTGGCTGGTTTCAAATATGTCCCAAATGGGACATGGGTGCAGGCGGTCTGCATGTCAAAATTTCAATTTGGAAAACCAAAAACTGCACCTACCAAATTTGGCCTTTTACTCCCCAAACAACCCAACAAACCTATGCATGGGTGGTATCCCTGTACTCAAGAGATGTTGTTGAACACTTATTGGGGTGTTATTTGGCAGTGACACATACCAAAATCTGTAAATTCATGTCTGAAGTACAAGGTTTGTGAAAAAAAAACACAAAAAAATTACTACCACAAACTTTGACAAAGGCTGGTGGTAGAATTAGTGCATGGAAAGTGTAAAAATACCACCATTTGAGATAGCCTAGGGTGTCTACTTTTAAAAAATATATGGGTTGATGTGGTAAAATACACTGGCTGGTTTCAAATATGTCCCAAATGGGACATGGGTGCAGGATGTCTGCATGTCAAAATTTCAAATTGGAAAACCAAAAACTTCACCTCCCAAAGTTGGCCTTTTACCCCCCAAACAATCCAACAAACCTATGCATGGGGGGTATCCCTGTACTCAAGAGATGTTGCTGAACACTTATTGGGGTGTTATTTGGCAGTGACACATACCAAAATCTGTAAATTCATGTCTGAAGTACAAGGTTTGTGAAAAAAAAACACAAAAAAATTACTACCACAAACTTTGACAAAGGCTGGTGGTAGAATTAGTGCATGGAAAGTGTTAAAATACCACCATTTGAGATAGCCTAGGGTGTCTACTTTTAAAAAATATATGGGTTGATGGGGTAAAATACACTGGCTGGTTTCAGATATGTCCCAAATGGGACATGGGTGCAGGCTGTCTGCATGTAAAAATTTCAAGTTGGAAAACAAAAAACTGCACCTCACAAATTTGGCATTTTAGCCCCCAAACAACCCAACAAACCTATGCATGGGTGGTATCCCTGTACTCAGGAGAAATAGTAGAATCTATTTAGCATGTTTTTTCGTTCGCTATTGTCGATGAGGAGAAGTTGTTTCAAATAAAAACAAAGAAATTTGTGTATTTTTTTTTTTTTTACCATATTTTATTTTATTTTTTTAACAATATGATAAGATATGATCAAAAATATGGCATCCATAGAAAGCCCTTTTTGTCCCGATAAAAACAATATATAATATGTGTGGGTACAGCAAATGACGAAGAAGAAAATTACTGCTAAACACAAACAGCACAGAAATGTTAAAATAGCCATTGTCCAGAAAGGACAAAAATGTTTCAAAGGCTCTGTCCTTAAGGGGTTAAAGCATGTGTTTATGCATAGATTTCAGCATATTGTGCTGAATGATCACCTATAGGTATAGCCCATGTTCTATCAGGCAGTTCTGGTGTGCATTTACAGTATACCACAACCTGCATAGTTTATTGTAGTCTCATTTTGCAGATGTAACTGCAGAGCAATCTGTGTAAAATATAGCTTTGTAGAAACTGTTAGGATGTATTTGTGTTTCCTATTTCTTATCTGTCTCTGATGAGGAAGGGAGGTCATCTACCGATGGTAGTGTTAAAAAGTTAATTGTGGATCTTCTAAAAGGGAGAACCTTTTAAGCAAACATCTTTTTAATGTTTGTTTTTTTCTCTGATTGTTTTTGCTGAGCAGCTGGCGATGCAAACGGGTGTATATAAGACAGTTTGTTGTCCCTATTCTAGATCTCTTGACTTTAAGAGAGTGCAATTGAAATTGCGGCCAGCAATTTATCAAGAGCAGTATATTTAAATTCTGTACGTGTGAAAACGTAAGACAGTAAACAAAAAGTAATTTTATCACTTTTTCTGTGTAACATTATTTACTGCATCAATTAGTGATTTAAGACTTAAATCTTCTTGTGCAGTCCATTCAAAATGTGTTTTATTTTGCTCCATTTTAATATCTCTTGAGACATCTTTGTGTAGAGGAGCGACAAACTGACTATAATTTGGTGTAAACAACATGGCATAGTTTGGGAGACCAAGGAGGCTTCTCAATTGTTTTAGATTATTTGGCCTTGTTATGTTGGTTACTTTATCTTTGTAGTTTGTTGCTAATCCTCTACCTTGTTCAGAAATGTTAAATCCTGAATAGTTTAATGTATATCTAGCAAGCTGTGACTTTTGTAATGAAATTATGTAGCCTGCTTTGTGTAATCTTGTTATTGCAATGCCTGCAAATGTTCCCTCCCTGTGTCATGTGATAAATAAATATCATCGACATATACCTCTACATTAGGTTTGCCTGACAAGAGTGAGAAAACATATAATTTGAATAATGTTGGTGAATTAATCAATCCTTCCTGTAACTGTGTCTAAACACGTTGTTTATCTTGCCAATGAGGTCTTTAATTTGAAATACATGTGATCAGAATACATTGGACAAATCCAGTGTAGTTTTAATTTGGAGGAGGTTTAATTGCACCCCTTCCAGCACATTAAAAAAGTTTTGGTAGCAGTATAAACTGTTTTGTGCGCCCCCTAGATAGGAGGTAAGAGTAGGTTCTTACCCTATTGAGAGTGTGCCTTGACGTGGTGGGTGAGCTTAGAAACATAGAATGTGTCGGCAGATAAGAACCATTCGGTCCATCTAGTCTGCCCAATTTTTATAAATACTTTTATTAGTCCCCAGTTCCCAGTCTTATAGCTAGGATAGCCTTATGTCTATCCCACGCATGCTTGAACTCCTTCACTGTGTTTACCTCTACCACTTCTGCTGGAAGGCTATTCCATAGATCAATTACCCTCTCTGTAAAGTAATACTTTACTGAGTATAAGCTTAATTATACTTTGGCCAATTCATATAACCAAAACTTCTCATTTATATTATGTTTATATATGTATTTCCAATTTTCTTAGGGTGAGAAGCGCAGACAGTTTTTTGTTTATTGTATACAATGTAGTTTTATATTATAATCTGTACGTTTGTTGTAAAATGGATAGAGAATGTATATTCCCATCTGGTTTTGTCACTGGGTAAACTGAAGTGTTCATGCAACTTTACTGTTTTTTTTAGTAATGCCTTGTATTAATATGTCATTTTTGACAATCTGTATGTTATGTATCGCTAGTTAATTAACATTGTATTGTGCATGTTTTTGGTGTTATTGCTTGTTTTGCAAAGAAGTGGCATGTATTTTCTGTTCCACAAGTGGTATGGTAAATTGCAGAGATTTTTAAACTATGTCTATAAAATGTGAAACATTTCTATATGGGTTTAAAAAGGAATGTCCAATTTAGGATTCTCAACCTATTCCAGATTACTTTTTTTTTTTTTTGTTAATGGTCTCATGGTATAAAAGGTATGTCCCATTGCCTTCAAGAGTTTCAATGGTAACATCAGAAAACAAGTCAGTTTGCTAAATATTTGGTTGTTTAAGAGAAATATCTGCTTGTGTGTCTAAATATTCTTTATATGTCTTAGAAGCATATGTTATCTGTAGCTCAAGATTAGTCAACCTGATCAGGATGCTCCTGTTCTTTCTTGTTTTCCATTTTCTTTATCTTTTGAATATTTTTAGGTATAGTTGGTGGTTGTGGGAGTATTAGTGTTGCAGAATTTTTATATTGTTCTGGTATATCTCTTTTCCTAACTTGTCTGACAGCGGGGGGGGGGGGGGGGGTGGTCACACCTTTATTTGAGGTCTTAATTTGTATCCTCTGCCATAAACTTAATTATATCCAGTAGAATCTTAATATCTTGGGGTATCTCCTTTAGGAGTTAAAGAATAATATTCAGTGCTATCTGTGTCTGAAGTCTGTTCTTTTTCCTCTGATATGCTCTGTAGGGGGGGGGGGGGGTCCAATGTATGGACCTTTATTTGAGGTCTTAATTTGTATCCTCTGCTATAAACTTAATTATATCCAGTATAATCTGAATATCTTGGGGTATCTCCTTTATGAGTTAAAGAATAATATTCAGTGCTATCTGTGTCTGAAGTCTGTTCTTTTTCCTCTGATATACTCTGAAAGGGGAACAAGAATAATCTCTATTAGTGCCATCAGTAGATGGTCTAAATTTCCCTCTTGGATATGTAGGACCTATTCTAGCATGTTGCTGTTTGTCCTTTTTTAGAGTGAAGGCTCCACTACTACCTTTCTTTTCTTTATTTATATGTTTCTCCTTAGTTTTATATCCATCTCCTGTGAGATCTTTTCCTAGAAGTGTGTATGTACTCCTTTTGATTTCAGGCATTCTGTCTGCTTTTTCATTCTAAGCCAATCCATGTAATCTTTCTATGTCAAGAATCAAAGCTTGACCTTTCACAAGGGGTTTTAAACAACCCCATACGATGCAGTGGTTTCTGCCTGTATATTTTAGTCTTAAATTATATGCTGCTATAATTCCTTTTTTGAAATTAACTTCAGTAAGTGTATATGATAGTGTGGAAATTGTTACTTTCCCAAATATTTTTTCATATATAGTGGACTGTTTTGCCCATGATATGTTAGCTCTCCCAATGAATATGGACAAAGAAGAAATTAATCAATTGAATACCAAATTTGGCTTTACCTGGGCAAAGTAAAGCTATGACTAGCTAGGTATTAAAACATCAGCAAATCCCAGTAAATTCATTGAAATAAATCATCTCCCTCTGATTGAAACAAATAGTGGGGTAGGATAAATGTGATAAAATCACATATCCTTTGCAAATGGACTATTTAGAATTAACCCTATCAATGTTCCCTATCAAACTGGCTAAACATTATCTAATTTTTATTTTCAAGATGTATGTGGTTGGGAAAAAAATCCTGTTAGAGTCTTCAATTACCTTTGAACAAAATAAATTCATTCTTACACACAAAAATGGGTGGAATGTTTTTAGACACAAAGGAGACCTGTATGTTAAACTTCTCCCCATTTTGACAGCCTCAGTAGTGATTTTTTTGATTGAGAATATCGATATAAATGACTGGATTAAGGGCGGATTAGTTAAGATTGCCAAATTTGTAGATGCAAGTAAAGTAAATTATTTTCAAAAGTTGGAAGAGGAATTTAATTTAAATAACACTGATCTGTTTAAATATTTAGGTATGAAAGCAATCCAAATTCCTAATGAATAATATAAACATAAGTAATTTAAGTAAAGTAACGTCTAATAATACAATTTTGGATAAAGGGCAGTACAAACAATTAACTTCAAAATGCCATGAATTGGTTAGAATAAATTAAAAAGAGGTGATATCATCGGCTATTGTAAAATTGGAGCAAGATTTAAAAATAAAGATAGATGTTAATGATGCCTTATAAGCTTTCTTATAAGGTGATTAATTGTCTAAACTTAATATAAACTAATTATAAGCTTATGAATAGGTGGTATCGGGACAAGAATGTTCAAGAAAGAACAAAGGCAGGTTGAAATGTTGATGGTTTGCTTTTATTTTTTACATATTCTGAAAGCAAAATATAAAGGCCGAATTAATTCATCACCCGTTTATATTTAGATCTGATAAACATGTGTGGAATCGTTTCCAATTAAGACATAACTTTTATTGGCAACAAGTTAAAATCTTACACATATAACAAACAAGGTAAGTGAAAACAAGTGAAATAAAATAAATCTTGCAAACCCCTAATTATACATGTTTTGGATTAATAATCCAAAGGGTAGCATGGGGTGCAAGATCAGTAAATGTACAATTTTTGCCCCAGAAAAAGTAAAGATTATTATCAATATCAGTATAAACTCTAGGTTAATATTGTAAAGAGACCAATTACTGAAGGGGTTCCATTGTCCTTATCTGTCACCTGTGCAACATTGTATGATAAAATAAATTGTGGAGAAGTATCTGTTACAGCAGCACACATGTAATAAATACAATGTGATACTAAATACGTACTTAGGCAGCCGAAACCAGTTTTACTGTGGTTAGGTCTTGAATTGGTTAAATCTATATACTGCAACTTGCAATGGATGTTTAGGATACAGCCTGTCCACGTAAGTAAGTGCACATAGATAGATGGTAAAGATATTCAGTTGGCATAGAAGTGAAATGTATATAAGTAATAAAGATCAATGGGCAGCCAGGTCTGCTCTTTAAATAATGGTCACTTAATAGCTTTTATACTTAATGAAAGGTATATATAAAATATAAGGAGTGACTGGCACCACATTCACCAGTAAAAAAAAAAACTTCTAGAGAGGGCAATGTAGCGCAGGTGGATACAAGAGGACAGAAGGAACCTAACCCGATGCGAGTTTCACCCTACCATGGCTTCGTCAGGGGGTAAATGCCCGTTTGAGATGGGAAGTATTTATATGGTAGAGGCATGGTGGGAGTGTATGCAGAAACAGCTCTGATTGGTCAGTAGCCGTGATATAATACAAGACTACGCCCCTGGGGGCATGTTTAGGGCTCCATTGTGCTTTAGTTGTGAAACTAAATACTCGGAGGCAGCTATGATTGCTTAATGTACAGTTAGTTCCTGGGTTTTTTCCAACCAAAGAAAAGGGAATATTAATAGGAGACTCTTACAGAGAGAATCTCTCTGGATTTACTAAATGCACTCATTATCTCCTCATGGATTAAACAAGGGCTTCTCATTTTCCCCTTTCTTATGAAAAGTAAATTTTTCACCATTGTCATACACACATTATATTTTGTCTTAATCACACTCCTTATCTCACACCATTCAAGCTCTACACCATTTTTACCTATACTCACCTCCTTGGCTGGTCCACAGCATCTCACTCCTAATTCAAGCACTATATTATTTACATTAATGTCACCCTCTGATTGTCCCACAGCATCACATAATTTAGTGTTAGTCTAGCCCTATATTCAGCCCTTACAGTCGTATATTTATTCTTTCTGGTTGGTTCATTCCCCATTTATTCTGAATAGCCAATACTCCACCAATAATAAACAGGCTATGTTTATATATAAATTTATTATGTGCATCTCTTCTCTTTTGATTGGTTCCTCCAATCTCTAGACGTTTTTGGCTTCACAATAGTTTAACTCACTCTTGCCCATGTGATCTTTCCATACCATCATGTATTGTTACTCATAATTTGACCAAACAAGCTAGATTTGCATTTGTAATTATTGACAATGCATTCCCTGACATCCTCTGGAACCTCTTTTGTTATCTATTAATTTCTCTAGTTTCTACTTTCTAAGCTCAACTCCCAGTACAATCGAGACATATACGTTCTCAGGGAAGCAGCCTAGTGACTAACTGTACACTAAGCGATCATAGCTGTCTCCATGTCTTTAGTTTCACTTTCAACGGAGCCCTAAACATGCCCCCAGCGGCGTAGTCTTGTATTACATCACGGCTACTGACCAATTAGAGCCGTTTCTGCATACACTCCCACCATGCCTCAACCGTATAAATACTTCCCATCTCAAACAGGCATTTACCCCCTGACGAAGCCACGGTAGTTGTGAACGCACGTCGGCTTAGGGTCCTTTGGTCCTCTTGTATCCACCTGTGCTACATTGCCCTCTCTAGTTGCTTTTTTTACTGGTGAATGTGGTGCCAGTCCATTCTTATATTTTATATATACCTTTCATTAAGTTTAAAAGCTTTATTACTGACATACATTTCACTTCTATACCAACTGAATATCTTTACCATCTATCTGTGTGCAAATACTTACCTGGACAGGCTGTATCCTAAACATCCATTGCAAGCTGCAGTATATAGATTTAACCAATTCAAGACTTAACCACAGTAAAACTGGTTTCGGCTGCCTAAGTACTTATTTAGTATCACATTGTATTTATTACATGTGTGCTGTTATAACAGATACTTCTATACAATTATAGATCATATCATCATACAATGTTGCACAGGTGGCAGATAAGGACCATGGAACCCCTTCAGTAATTGGTCTCTTTACAATATTAACCCTGAGTATATACTGATAATGATAATAATCTTTACTTTTTCTGGGGCAAAAATTGTACCTTTACTGATCTTGCACCCCATGCTACCCTTTGGATTATTAATCCTAAACATTTATAATTAGGGGTTTGCAAGATTTATTTTTTAGTTCACTTGTTTTCACTTACCTTGTTTGTTATATGTGTACGATTTTAACTTGATGCCAATAAAAGTTATGTCTTAATTGGAAATGATTCCACACACGTTTATCAGATCTTCTAGTCATTATCAGGGTTACCCCCTTGTGGAAATCTCTATATAGTACTTTAGCTATTTTCTGAGATCCTTTTTACCCTTTTATTTTTAGCTATAGAACCTAAGTTTATAACATGACCTCTAATGACACATTTATATTTGCATCAGTTTTAAGAGGTGGAACAAATGTTATCTCTGTTTTCTAAGAAATACATGTCATGGGAGGCCTGTGAATTTACCTTTATGTTCATGTTATGTTGTTTTGTGTGCACTGTATTTTATACCCTTCCCCAAAAAGAGGCTAGATCATTCCCCTTTTATGGTGCCCCGCTCTGCTTCATGGCGGAGAATACCATCCACCATCCAGGGACCGGTTGTTTCCCCAGTGTGTACCCGGCTCAGAGAGCACCCTAAGCTGTTTGTACGATAAAGGTAAAGCTCGTCAGATTCATGCTCTCTGTGCCCACCCTGGTTATGTTGGCGCTACTCTGATTGGTCGCTCTAGACGCAGGCAGACTTCCCATTGGTCGCTACTCCAGAACTCTTTCCATAAGCGCTTCTCCTATTGGCTAGCGGTTTAAAGGTCCCCAAGTTAATGAGTTTAAAGGGACTCTAGCCCACCCCAGTCTCCCATTGGTCACATAATTTCGTTCCCCCCTGTGTGACTGGTTAGTTGCCCAGCGGTGGCAGGGTTTAAATGGATTACTTCTGCCTGGTTCTAATACGATTATATTTCTGTTGTTCTATCAATTTGTTGTTGTTTTTTTTTTTCATTTTATTTCAATTTATCAATTCAAAGACATAAAATACACATAGATACACATACAAGATTAATTATTACATAAATGATAAGAATATTTTGATGTTATTATACATAGACAGTAAATACATTTAGATATATATTTTAGATCTATATTATAAACATTGCTATAAAGTATGCAACACATTTTTTAAACATATTATTTTCTAAATATGGATATTAGGATAAGTAATGTTACATAACATAAACAGTATATACATAGTAAAGTATTTAAAGGTTATATACAAAACTATCCTTATAGATAGTATTGTATAACATCATTTATTTCTTATAATATATTGGTAAGATTATATATATGTTGATTTTCCCCTTAATGGAAATAAATCCTGATTTGTTTATGTTCAATTCAGGATTATTTAGTTTATCTATGTATTTATGGAAAATAGATCTCCAACTATGTGTATATAGTATGGTGTATTTATTAACCTATTATTTTAACTAATAAACAACTAACTTTTAATTAACTAATAAGTCCGGCCTTTGATATATGTGATCAAACTAATTTTTTGGAAGCTGTTGGTATCTTCCTTTTCCTAAGTTTTGTAATATGTAATATAAATACTTCACGACCAAGATCAGATTCATCTTGTTTGTTCTATCCGGTTATCTGTATATTAATTGGATCAGAGTTGATGAGTATTTGTGACATATACCAGGGTGTAGTCTGAAATATCTGAGTTGAGTTTTCAAATTCATTGGTAAGGAAATGGCATATCTTCCCACATTGCCACATATAACGAAAAAAATTCTGCTCCTGGTATATTACATTTACGGCAGTGGTCTTGAGTTTGCATGCCAGCGGCTTTAGTTCTAAGTGGGGAGATGTATACTCTGTGGAGTATTTTGATGAACATGTCTTTGTACATGGTGGATTTGATTGTCTGACACATGGATCCATGTGCTTTTAATATCTTGGTGATGGATAGGCCATGTAAGAGGGTGGGCCATTTTGTTAATCCTGTGTCTATGCTGGATAAGACAATGGGGATAGTTTAGCATTTACGAATAAGGGCTGTGTTATATCCCACTTTAGGGGCTTTGGATATTAAAGTAAATAAAGGATTTTCCTATGTTGTGTTTGTAAATTTAGTTAATTGTTGGTCTATGAAGCTACTAAGTTGTATGTAAGAAGTATGTGTGATGGGGATGTTTGGATATTTATTTTGGAGTATTTGCCTTTCAGAAGTATTAATGAAGTAGTTTATGGATTCTAATCCATAGGTTGACCATATTTGTAAGTTGGTGATTTATTTCTCCATTTGGGAAGATAGGGTTCCCCTCAATTGGGAGAAACCCCGAGTATTGAAAATCGGTTTTAAACTTATAACAGGTTAATTGCCAGGCACAAATTGGTCCGATCAATAAAGAGTTATTCCGAACTTCTTTGGGTAGTAGTCCAATGGGTATATGTCAGGTAATGAGAGGTTGTTTGAACAGGAGAATGGGTAGGAACACAACTGCAATATTCAGCTTATGTAAATAAGGTGATTTACACCAATTTAGGTTTTGATATGAAGGGTTAATTAATCTTTATTAACTGTAGCAGCTTCTTCTTTTGAAGACTGGGCGTTGAGCCAAGTTTCTTAACCAGAAAGCAAATAGAACGCTGAGTTTGAAGAGCGGATACAAGTTCACATTAGAAGAAGGTGAATGAATCGTGATACTTGCGGTTTCTTCAGCTGGTTCAGTGTAAACTGTAGAATGTCCGTGTCAGTAATCCGAATCAGGGGTTGGAGAAGGAGGGATATCCGATAAGCAATCCGAGGTCTGGTGTTGGAGAAAGAAGATTAAACAGGGGAAATCCGTAGTCAGCAGAGGAGAAGTCGGGTAAGTCATACAATCCAGGGTCTGTTAACGGTGATAACGATCTAGGTTTATAGCTTTGTCGGGAAACAAAACAGCTGATGCTCTCTTCACTGAAGGTTCAAGAATAAATCAGCAAGTTGAATGTGGCGCGCTTCCTCTAAATAGCAAGGGGATAGCACGTCACTGACAAGGGGAGGAGTCACAACAAACAGGAGTGAATGAACAGGGAGAATCTGACAGTACCCCCTCGATAAGGAGCACACTCAGGGTGCTATCGATGTGGTTTATCCGGATGATTGTCATGGAAGGAACGAACACATTGGTCAGCATGAACGTCGGAATAGTCCTCCCAAGTGTCCTCTTCTGGGGGATAACCTTTCCATCTGATAAGGTACTGTAATCTTCGTCTATGGAACCTTGAATCCAGAATCCTCTCCACTTCATACTCCTCGATTCCTTGGACAATGACGGGGTCAGGGTTGGTATGGACTACTCTTGAGAAGGGGTCAGGTTGATGGAGTTTCAAGAGAGAAATGTGGAAAACTGGATGGAGTTTGATGTGAGCTGGTAGAGATAGTTTAAAAGTGACGTTATTTATTTTCTGTTCGATGGGAAACGGTCCAATAAACAGATGGTCTAATTTTTTACAAGGACGAGAGGTCCTTATGTTCTTCGTGGAGAGGAGAACTAAGTCTCCTGGTGAGAATTGGGGACCCAGGTTTCTTTTGAGGTCATAGTACTTTTTATGATCTTTGATGGCCTGGGTGAGATTGTCTCTCAGTTGTAGGAAAAGAGATTGCATCTCTGAGATTTGAACGGAGACAGCTTGATTGGAACTGTAGAGAGGATCATTGGGAATTGATGTTGGATGGAAGCCATAATTGCCATAGAAAGGGGACATCTTTGAACTTGTGTGAAAAGAGTTATTGTAGGAGAATTCAGCCAACGGTAGCAAAGAAGACCAATCGTCTTGGAGGTGGTTACAGTAACATCTCAAGTATTGTTCGAGACATTGGTTGACTCTTTCGGTCTGTCCGTTAGTCTGAGGATGGTATGAGGAGGACAGTTTAGAGGAAATTCCAAGAGATTTGCATAGTTCTTTCCAGAAGGAAGAAGTGAATTGGCTCCCTCTGTCTGTTATGATTTCATTAGGGATTCCATGAAGTCGAACAACATTAGAGATAAATATAGATGACAGTTGCTTGGAGGTAGGAATCTTTGTAAGAGCAATAAAATGAGACATTTTGGTGAATCTATCGACAACTACAAGTATTGTAGTATGTGAATCAGAAGGGGGAAGTTCCACAATAAAATCCATAGATATTGAAAGCCAGGGTCTTTCGGGAATTGGTAGGTTTTGAAGAAGACCAAAAGGTTGGCAATGACTAGATTTGGATTTTTGACATACGGAACAAGATTTGACGTAGCTTGTGATGGTGTCACGTTGGGAAGGCCACCAAAAGTTCCTCATGGATAATTCGGAAGTTTTCTTGATTCCTGGATGTCCAGCAAGGGGGGAGTCATGAATCATTTTTATAGATTCTGCACGAAGAGATGGAGGAATGTAAACTCTTTTGTTTTTTAGGTATAGACCATTTTCCATGTTTAAAGAGGTATCAGGTGGAAGATCCAATTCTTCAGGGGATAGTAACTTGATTTTATCGAGCAGATGGGAAGTAATTCCTACAAATTTTGAATTAGAGGTATCAAGAGAAGATTGTTGAGTAGAAAAGGTTTGAATGGGTATTCGGGATAGAGAATCCGCTTTTTTATTCCTTGATCCTGGTCTGTAAACAATTTGAAAGAGAAATCTGTTGAAGAAAAGGTTCCACCTAACTTGCCTAGATGATAAAGTTTTATTGTTATGTAAAAATTCGAGGTTTTTATGATCGGTATAGACAATAATGGGTGTTTCAGTATCTTCTAATAAATGTCTCCAAGTTTCAAAAGCAGATTTGATGGCCAGGAGTTCTTTTTCTCCAATGGGATAGTTTTGTTCAGCAGAGGTCATGGTCCTGGAGAAGAAGGCGACAGGGTGGATAGGATGTTGAGGTGACTCTTGTTGGGAAAGGATTGCTCCTATAGTGGTATTAGAGGCATCGACCTCAAGGATGTATGGGAAGGAAGGATTGGGCATCCGTAATATAGGAGAGGAAGTGAATCTTGCTTTCAAGAGATCGAACGCCTGTTGTGCATGAGTATTCCATTTAAATGGTAATGTTTTTCTTGTAAGTAGGTGTAATGGTTGTGCAATTTGAGAGAAGTCTTTTATGAACTTCCTATAGAAATTGGCGAACCCCAAAAAGCTTTGTACCTCCTTCACTGTAGAGGGGATTGGCCAATCGAGAATACATTGGATCTTTGAGTTATCCATATGGATCTGTTGTGGACTGATAACATAACCCAGAAAAGAAATTTCAGTTACTTCGAAAGAACATTTTTCAAGTTTGGCAAAAAGTTTATGGGTTCGCAATCTATTGAGTACCCATCTTACGTGTTTTCTGTGTTCTTGTAGAGAATCTGAATAAATGAGAATGTCGTCCAAGTAGATGATAACACAAATGTCTAGCAAATCTCTAAAGATGTCGTTTATGAAATGCTGAAATGTTGCTGGAGCATTGCAAAGTCCAAATGGCATAACCAGGTATTCGAACAACCCATATCTTGTCCTGAAGGCGGTTTTCCATTCATGCCCATCTTTTATTCGGATTAGGTTATAGGCTCCACGGAGATCTATTTTAGAGTAAATCTTTGCAGAACGCAAGCGTTCAATCAATTCGGGGATGAGTGGAAGAGGATACCTGTTCTTTATCGTTCTTTTGTTCAATTCACGGTAGTCGATTATAGGTCTTATGGTTTTGTCTTTATTTCGTACGAAAAAAATACCTGATGCAGCAGGGGAGGTTGAAGGTCTTATGAAACCTTTTTTTAAGTTTTCTTCCAGGTAATCCTTAAGTGTTTTCAGTTCTTTATCAGAGAGGGGATAGATGTGACCGAAAGGGATGGAGACCCCTGGATGTAAATCAATAGGACAGTCATATGGTCTGTGTGGTGGTAGAGTTGATGCTTCTTTTTCACTGAAAACGTCTCTGAAATCTGAGTAACATGATGGAATTGTTTTTTCTTCAGTTATTTGTAAAAGAGGAATAGTTTGAAAACAGGTATCTTTGCAAAAAGGTGAATTAAATTGGATGTGAACTGGTGACCATTGGATGGTAGGATTATGGGTTTGTAACCAATCCATTCCAAGGATGACTGGGAACAAAGGAGATTTTACGATATCAAAGGATTTGAACTCCATATGGTTGGAAAAGATGGTCATTTTGAGAGGGATAGTCTCCGTTGTTACTGGACCAGAGGAAATTAATGACCCATCTATCACTCTAAGTGAAATGAAGGACTTCTTGTGAAGTGATGGAATTTTATGTTTTTCAACAAGTGCGTCATCAATGTAGGATCCTGCAGCCCCGGAGTCAATAATGGCTTCTGTCAGGATTCTTTCGTGATCCCACTGAAGGAGTAGAGAGATAATAAAATGAGTGGACTGTGAATTGTGAACATTTGTTAAAACAGTGGATAAGTTGTTCTTCTTACCGGATTTGGAACGATTGAGAAGTGGGCATGAATCAAGAGGATGATCATTGGATGCACAGTACATGCATAATTGAAGAGTTCTCCTTCTTAATTTCTCCTCTTGAGTTAGAGGACTTCTCAGAACTCCAATCTCCATAGGTTCTGGAGGAGTGCTTTTTTCAAAGGGTCTGGAAATTGTAGGTTTTTTCCAGGTAGAGGTGTAGGGAGACCTTTCAGCCCTTCTTTCTCGTAATCTTCTGTCGATAGATATGGAGAGTTGAATCAGAGCGTCTAAAGTCAGTGGCAATTCTGTCCTGGACAATTCGTCTTTTAGATTATCAGATAGACCAAGGCGAAATTGGTTTCGAAGAGTAATATCATTCCATTGGGTATCGGTGGCCCAACGTTTGAATTCAGATATATAATCTTCAACTGGTCGTTTCCCTTGGCTTAAGGCTCGTATTGCAATATCTGCTGAAATTTGTTTGTTGGGGTCTTCATATAAAAGGGACATCTCCTTGAAAAAATCTTCTAATGAATCCATAATTGGATCATCATTCTCAAGGAATGTGTGGGCCCAAGCCATTGGTTCCCCTCTTAAATAAGACATTACCGTGCACACCTTAATACGGTCAGTAGGGTATGACCTAGGTCTTAATGCAAATAACAAGGCACATGAATTAAAAAATTCTCGGTATTTAGAACGGTCGCCAGAGAATTTTTCTGGGGGAGATACAGTGGGTTCAGAAATCTCTCTATGACTTGCTAACGGAGATGGGAATGTCATTGGACGAGATTGTAATTCTGTGACATATGTAATGAGGCGGTCATTGGTAGTACGTAGGTCTTGCATACCTTGCGTCAATATTTCCACCTTCTGGTTTAAATTTACAATTTGAGCAGCCATTTCTGCTGGTTCCATATTCATTTTAGGCTGATTTATTAATGTCAGGTAATGAGAGGTTGTTTGAACAGGAGAATGGGTAGGAACACAACTGCAATATTCAGCTTATGTAAATAAGGTGATTTACACCAATTTAGGTTTTGATATGAAGGGTTAATTAATCTTTATTAACTGTAGCAGCTTCTTCTTTTGAAGACTGGGCGTTGGGCCAAATACACTTAACCAGAAAGCAAATAGAACGCTGAAGGGAAGGTCTGGGCGTTGAGCCAAGTTTCTTAACCACAAAGCAATTAGAACACTGAAGGGAATGTCTGGGCGTTGAGCCAAGTTTCTTAACCACAAAGCAAATAGAACACTGAGTTTGAAGAGCGGATACAAGTTCACATTAGAAGAAGGTGAATGAATCGTGATACTTGCGGTTTCTTCAGCTGGTTCAGTGTAAACTGTAGAATGTCCGTGTCAGTAATCCGAATCAGGGGTTGGAGAAGGAGGGATATCCGATAAGCAATCCGAGGTCTGGTGTTGGAGAAAGAAGATTAAACAGGGGAAATCCGTAGTCAGCAGAGGAGAAGTCGGGTAAGTCATACAATCCAGGGTCTGTTAACGGTGATAACGATCTAGGTTTATAGCTTTGTCGGGAAACAAAACAGCTGATGCTCTCTTCACTGAAGGTTCAAGAATAAATCAGCAAGTTGAATGTGGCGCGCTTCCTCTAAATAGCAAGGGGATAGCACGTCACTGACAAGGGGAGGAGTCACAACAAACAGGAGTGAATGAACAGGGAGAATCTGACAGTATATGAATTAAAGTTAGTAGATTTGTAGGCAGATATATATTTTGGTCCAGTCTAGAGTCTGTGTAATCCAGTCTATTGTGTAACGTAATCATTTTGCTAGATTGTAGTCTAAAATGTTAGGGACTTTAAGACCTTAATTTGATTGAGGTTGTTGTAATTTTTGTAGGCTTATTCTTGGATTCTTTTTTGCCCAGATGAAGTTTGTAAATAGTGTGTTCAAAAGTTCGATATATTTATTACGTAATAATAAAGGTAGTGTTTGTAGGGGGTAAAGTAATTTTGGAAAACTCACCATCTTTATTAAGGCTATACGGCCAATATAAGAGAGAAATAATGGTTGCCAAGCATTTAAATTATCAGATATTTTTCTAAACAATGTAGGGTAATTTAAAGAGTAGAGTCTATGTGGTATTTTGGGGAGTAAGAGTCCAAGATATGTGATGTAAGTGTCTTTCCATTGGAGATCATTGATTGATGCATTTGTCGGGAATGTTTGTTTGAGAAGGTATAGTGGCTCCGATTTGGCATAGTTAACAGTAAAACCTGTAATCTGTCCGAATGTGTCTATAAAATTGGAGATTATTGGCCATTCTAGGTGTGGGTAATTTAGAAATAATAATACGTCTGTAGTGTTGAGCGAACCCAAACCGCACTGTTCGGGTTCGTACCGAACATTACGGTGTTCGGACCCCGAACCCGAACATTTCACTGTATGTTCGGGTTGGAGTTAGGGGTTCGGCTATAAACCGAAAGTCTATAAACCAAAAGACATTCAGTTTATAGACTTTCGGTTTATAGAATAGCAATAGCATTACATGTATTCCAAAAACCAAAAGTCTATAAACCGAATGTCTTTCGGTTTATAGACTTTCGGTTTATGGAATACATGTAATGCTATTGGCTTAGATTATGTTCAGTATTAGGAAGTAATTAAAATATCAGAACTTAGCACTCTAGACAAAATATGTATATTAACATAAAAAACAGCGAGTGTTATCAACCGTTTAACTCCTGGACAACTATATTTTCTAAGTTGCTAAAATATATATCTATTGTAGCTTAGTGCTCCAATTTAAGTTTTGTCATTAACTTTGATGTAGTTAGATAACAGTCTAGGAGAATAAAAATTGACAGGTAATAAACCAACTATGTATCGCAATTAGGAAGTGGAAAATATATTTATGGTGAGGAGTTATTTTCTGATAGACCTTGCAGTGTTATTTTGAAAATTAACAATAAAGAGCATTTTACTATATTTGTATATATACATATATTATATATATATATATATATATATATATATATATATATATATATATATATATATATATATACATATACATATACATATATATATATATATACATATAGATATTATTATGTTACTAAGTATACACATATATATTCTCCTTATATTTACAAGTAGTTGACCCAGTGTTGGGTGACGGTGCGTTTTGTCCATTGATAAAATCTAAAATGGCCGCTGAGTAGCAAAGTTACTGCTTTGAGGAGGTAAAAAAAAATTGTTTTGTGTCCCCTTTTAAGGTTGAGTTAGCGTTTGCTTTTGTTTTCTTGTCTCTGTAGATAAGATTGTGTATTCTTCTGCCTTTTCACTGACGATCCTGCTGCACACCCTCCGCTGTAAAATCGCAAGGTTGATCTCTCTCCAAGATGTCACTGAAGCAACCAAGCGTCTCTCCACTAGCCTGTGTCGATGTCCACTCCCCTCTTAGAGGCCGCCCATTTGAGTCCTCAACTCCTCCCCAGGGTGTGTTCCTGCCCTGCTTGTCCTTCGTAGGGATGTTTACCTTGCTGTTATATTTTTTCCCTTGCGAGTGTGTCTGTGTTCGAGGTAGGTCTCTGGTGGCAGTTTGTGAGATCATTTTTTTCTCTTTTCTTTATGATGATCAAAGGTCCACGTTTGGACCCGAGTGCTCCGCGGGGTATAAAAATCCCCTAGCTTGGTTTGTATGTATCTTCCTGCTCTTGAATAATTAGGTGGGGATGCCTTTTTTAGGTTGTAGGCACGGAGCTCTGTTCAAGTGCCTCTGGCCAAGCCCCCCTATCAATTTGTTATATTGATCTACAATATATAAGTAATGTAAAATGTCCAATAAATGTTCTTCTGTTTTAAAACCTCTATTCTATTTATACTGTGGGGGTCCCAGGATGTGGTTCTGTACTGCTGATGGAGGTACCCAGTGGGGGTAACATAGTAACATAGTCATTTAGGTTGAAAAAAGACACCAGTCCATCAAGTTCAACCCTTCTACCTATCATTACAGCTTTTGATCCAAAAGAAGACAAAAAACTCTAAGGAAGCTATTTCGAATTTTGCCTCCTGGGGGAAAAAGTTCCTTCTTGACTCCAAGAGGCAATCAGATTTCTCCTTGGATCAATAAGCTCTTTTATTAATGCTTATTCTATTATTAATAGCCCTGTATGTTCTGCTTTCCTAAAAAAACATCCAAACCATTTTTAAATGCATCTATTGTGGTTGATAGCACTACCTCTCTTGGCAGGGAGTTCCATAACTTTATTGTCCTAACCGTAAAGAATCCCTTCCTTTGCTGTCTATGAAATCTTTGCTCTTCCAGTCTGAGGGGGTGACCTCTTGTTCTTTGTACCTTTCTGTTAATGAACAGGTCACTGGAGAGCTCTTTATATTGGCCCTGCACAAATTTATATAATGTTAATGTTGGGGTACCAAGGAGTCCATCGCAATACAGTTTTGTCATTTTTAAATAAGCTCTTTATTCTCCTCTTATATTGTCAGTGTCGTGCCATTATTACTGCATTGTGGTAGGACCATGTTGAATCCTGGATCAACATTTTTTTTGACTTGATGAGCAACTCCAAAAATTAAATCAATCATAGAATATGAACAATTGGTTTTGGAAAACAAGTATAATCTTTCTCTGAAGGATGAAAATTTGAACAAATATCTAAAAGAGAATGTTTTTCTATTAGAACTTGGAATCAGCATGCTTGATTTAAGATATTTTTATAAATCTCACCTTTTGGTAATTTCTTATCTGAATGACCACCTATAATGAAGTTAAAACCTCCCATTAATATCACTGAACTTTGTCTAAATTTTACTACAAAAAAATCATAAAATATGATGAAAAAATTAAAATAAAACACTTTTTCTAACTTTGACCTAAAATATAATTTACACAAATACAATTATTAAAAAAGACCCCATAGAAATAGTTTTTAAATGTTGTCCCGAGTTCAGAAATGTGCATGTTTCCATATTTTTCTGTATTTTTTTGCGAGTTATACCCCAAAATAGTGTTTTTTGTTTTTTTTCCTAAATTGACCTTTTGACCCAGCCCTACATTTAACCCTAACACTCAATTTAACCCCAACTCTAAACCTTATGCTATCTCTTATTACATTTTAATTTTCATTTAATTTTAACAATATCCTAAAACAATATATATGCTAAAAAATAGCTAATTTTAACCCTAATCTAATCTAACTTTAATTCTAGTTTTAAGATAATTAAATCTTTAATTTGTTTTTACATTGCAATGCTGCGGACTGCCTATAGGGGCAGTCAAGCAACATATTCAGAGCGACGGAAGTGTAGCCCAGCACCGTTAGAGTGAAAACCGTTTGTTTCAACGCGGGACGTGCCAGGCACGTCCACTGTCGGGAACAGAGTTCCCAGCAGGACGCCCCTGACACGTCCATTGTTACGAATGGGTTAATTTTCATATTCTTTTCTCTTAAACCCCCATTTTTTCTTATCTTTAATGGATGCTCACATTACAGTGGGAAAGTTTGCTGATTTTAAACCCATATATATCTGTCGCCAGTGTGCTTCTTGTAGAAAACATATATTAATATTTTCCTTTTTTTTTAAACTCCAGTAAAATCAATATTTGTTGTGGCTTATTGATTCCCTGTACATTAATGGCAGTTTCTTTAACAATATTTTCAAATTTATACAAATCTTGCTTAATGACATCAAACAACAAACAAATACATACATGTCTAACACAAAGGGAAAAAACATAAAACATCACAGAATTGCCTGATAAGCAAATAGTCTTCCATATATATCCTTCTTATTAAATCACAACTTAAATTAACCTTATATAGTTATATGGCTAAATGGGTTATGACAAATAAAACACACTCTCCACAAGAGAGAGGATCGGGGCTCATCCCCACTGGCAAAGTAAGTATATTATATCACTCAACGATTCCAGGTGCTCAGGAGCCAAACAGCCGACTAAGCTGCAATTTCAATTACGAACATGAAGAAGTATACCGGCACTCTTGAATCCAGTGTACAAAGTAGTTTTAATGAAGGTATAAAGTGCACTTGAACTTACTCTTACTTAAGATCAAGCGTCGCTGGATGCGAAACGCTTAAAGTGTTAGCTACATCCCTTTGTTCATGTGGCTCCATTAAATCTGCTTTGTACACTGGATTCAAGAATGCTGGAATATTTTTCATGTTCGTATATGGGTTAGGATTTGCTGAGGATTTGCTTTAGGAGTATAATACAAATAATTATATCTCAAACAAAACAGAATAAAATAAATAAATAAACTGTCCATAATTACCAATACATGTGATATGTAAAGGCAATCATTAAAATCAAATACAAGCAGTGGATACATGTTGTACTGAATTCTGATTACTGACATCTGTGAGCTTTGTTATTCTAAAAATATGGTATATAACACCATTAGTTAAAATCCAAAAGGTTCACAACTAAATAACTAATATAAGTGGACTGCAGCAGTAAACTATAAAAACTGATATGTAGAGCCATTAACAACTTAACGATTAGACTGTTTTTGGAATGTTGCTCCTGTAGGACACAGGCTGTTTTTACGCTTTTGCAGTGTTTGCGTTTAGTTGTAATATATAACTTTTAATAGAATTTATTCTGCCCAGCCATCATTTTAAGTTTCTTTTCATCTGTTGGAATAAAGGTGAAAAAAAATTGATTGACGATTTTTTCAGGGAATGTATGTATTCTAATGCCCAAGTGTAAAAATGATTCCTCCATTCAAGAGAATGAAAATGTCAGGGTCTTTACCAGGTCAGGTAGGAGTTTCAGTGCTGGGGTAGATGAGGAGTCTGGTTGCATGTTATTATTCAATGTGCAGGGTTGAGAACAGATATTAAAACAAAGAAAGGGGCTTAACTTAAATTAACATTACTGACTTTACTATAGTTATTTGTTTATTTCTTGTCTATTTATTTTCTCCTTTATGCTCAATGCCTATAATCCTAGCCAGAACTGATTTTGCATATATGCAGACAGATAAAAATTGCTTTGGCATGGATATCATTGAATAAGCAGTGATCTACGGCAAGGAAGGGGTTAACAGATCTTAGAAGAGCCTTTGTAAATTACAGTACAAAAAATTAACCCCTAAAAAATGCATAAACAGCAAAAAATGCGCTGATGTTCAAGATCACTGCTTACGCATGATCAATGGCAGGGAAGGGGTTAAACACAGGGAATGGCTTTTATAAAATTTGTTATTGTTTTATTGTATTTTAAATTTTTTATTGTACTTTTATTGACTTTTCAATATTTTTTGTCTCATTCCCTCACTAAAAAAAAATGTGAGGAGAGGGATGCAGATCCAAAGTGATCAGATCAATATTGGTTTAATATTGATCTGACCAGGCAGTGACATGCCAAACAAAAAACAAAACACCCCACAGGACGCGTTTCGTTCAAAATCTTCTTCAGCTGGTGGGTATTAGGCACTAATACCCACCAGCTGAAGAAGTTTTTGTATGGTGTTTTGCAATAAATTTATTACCTTTACAATTAATTCCTTGTATCTGGAGTTTATTTTAGCGCTGTCTCTTTTCTATTTAACATTGTGCCTTTCTTTTTCAGTGGTGCAGATCACTGCACTTTTAAGATTAGCAGCTTTACTGTCAATTGGTGGAGATCCTCCCTCCACGGGAGTGAGACATTTATCTTTACATTTGTTATGTGATTGTGTTTTATGTTTGGATATTATGTGGGTTAGTGTATATTTATTATTATAAATTCTCCTTTTTTCAGTTTTTTCTCATACACACTTACACGTTTATATTTAGATATATTTTTTATCACTTTAGCACCTTTCTATTCCTGTATCTATATATTTATTTCCTTTGGAGCGCTGTGCACTTTTTTCCTTTCTAGATATACTAAAAATAGAAGAATCAATTTTTTTCTTACCGATCTTGGTGCGTTTTAAGACAGAGCAGTTATTCAGAAGATGTTCATTGGAAGCACAATACATGCACAAATTCAAATTTCTTCTTCTTGTTTATTCTTCTGGGGATAAAGGACCTCTGAGAATCCCTATTTCCATTGGTTCAACAGTAGAGGTTTTTTCATTTTGTCTAGGAGGAATAGGAGGTTTTTTCCAAGTGGAAAAACTTGAAGCTCTTTCAGCCTTTCTTTCACTTATCCTTCTATCATTGGTTATAGAAAGTTGCATAAGGCCGTCCAGAGTATGGGGTAATTCTGTACGAGAAAGATCATCTTTTACATGATCAGATAATCCTAGCCGGAACTGATTTTGCATATATGTAGACAGATGAAAATTGCTTTGGCATGGATATCATTGCATAGGCAGTGATCTACGGCAAGGAAGGGGTTAACAGAGCTTAGAAGAGCCTTTGTAAATTACAGTACAAAAAAATCAACCCCTAAAAAATGCATAAACAGCAAAAAATGCGCTGATGTGCAAGATCACTGCTTACGCATGATCAATGGCAGGGAAGGGGTTAAACACAGGGAATGGCTTTTATAAAATTTGTTATTGTTTTATTGTATGTTACATTTGTTATTGTACTTTTACTGACTTTTCTTAGTTTGATCTGTCTCTTTCCCTCACTAAAAAAAATGTGAGGAGAGGGATGCAGATCAACAGTGATCAGATCAATATTGGCTTAATATTGATCTGACCAGGCAGTGGTGATGCTCATGTGAGCATCCCCACTGCTTGACATGCTGATTGGCATTCACTGATTGCCTCTGTGATGAGGCAATCATGTGACTGCTTGAAGAGTACAGGAAGCAGCAACTTCCTGCTTCCTGTGCTCTTGCCCTTAGACCGAGTGACCAAGATTTTGCTTTTTTTTTTAGTATTGCTGATTGTCTCGACTTGAGAGGCAAGTCAGCAACACTTACAGTGCCATAGGAATCAATTAAATTTGTCCAGTGTCGGCAAGGGGTTAATGAATCAGTATTTTCCTCTCTCTCGCTCACACTCTCTGATCCATGTGGGTTCAATTAACTTTCATGTTTGCTTCTTCAGACTTCTTTTCCCCCCCATTTAATTACATGAATTGAAATATTTTCTTGCAATTTAATTTGAACATAGACAAAACTTTGACATCCGCCATATGTACCATTCCAATTCCTGGTAGAGGCTGGGACAGGAAAGCCATTCTTGGAAGGTTTTTATGACCAAAAAATATAGGAAGATCCTGTGAGTGATATATTTTTTACAAAGGAAGACATTTTATTTACATAGGAAGAGATTCATTAAAGGCAATATTTGGTGGAAAACACATTATCTGTGATATAAACCTGTAGCAAATTTAACACAGATCTATTAGTTGAAAATCGTTAGACCGTTTATGTCAAAATGGTAGCCCATGGACCAGATGTGGCCCTCAAGTCCATAGCTCCTATTGTATTACCTTAAGAAATTAACCATATCAGCCCCCCAACTTAACCTTCTGCACTGTGTGCAAAAAAACGTTAAAAAAATATAGATACACAGGAACACAGTTGCAGAGACCTGAAAAGGGTCTATAGAGACCCTGTGGGTGTCTACATCAAAATGTAAATATCAGAAGTTTTCAGTAATAACAGTCTATTTGAGGACTGCATAAAACATAAAACTACCAGGTTTTGCTGCCTACCTTCTGACCACCTGATTGTTTCCCAGCTACTCTTTTGCCTGGGTTATCATGCCATCACTTCTACCCAAGTATCATTTGCCTTGTCAGAGATAAGTGGAATTCTGAAAGATTAGATGCCACTAAAGATGGCCAATAACTATTCATAAAAACAGTATCTCCTAACTTCTTTTTACAAGGCGATAACATAACATATACTTAAACTACTATATATGAAATAAAGCACATAGAAACAAAATATGAACTTTTATTAACACACACTAATATAGAAATAACTTTGAGCCCAATACAACAATAAACAACAACCTTTTGCTAGTCAGTACAAACAAAGCAATTACAGGCCTGAGAAATATATAGGTTGTAAAACAAAGATAATTGCTGAGTAAACAAACAGACCATACACACACAGTCTATCATTGACAACTTTACTGTGAGCAATGTAGGGAATTATATCCACACAGTCCTAGTGTATCAGAGTAACCAGCACTATTGCAGAACCAGAATGTACTAAAACCCAATAAAAACCTAAATATTAGTGTACAGTGGTATAACATAGACTACTAATATATTTATTTTAGTATTTTAGCATATAATGAGTAAAACCAAATATGATAGATCAAATATTCTAACATTTATTGGAAATATATTTCCATGCAGTCTGCATGAGACGTAGGAAAGAACAGTCTGTTCTTTCCTATGTCTCAACTGCAGTTTGAGCATAAGAAGTAACAGCAAAATAAGTCTATTGCTTAGAATTGAAGCCAACATAGAATTTGATTTACGATACAAGCATGCAGAAATAACAAGTTAAAATATAAAATTCAAAGTAGACTATATTTACCAAGGTGTAACTAAAAGTTTGTGGAGCTCTTCCCTCTGGAATAATGTTGGATAAAGTCAGTATAGCCTTTTTAGATCAAGATTCTTCCCCAGCTTAGATCTTCAAAACTTGATCTCTCTGCCCTCAACTAGCCTCATTTTTATCCCAATTTCCCATCTCCAAACCACACCCATTAAAGTGTGTCAGATATATTTGTTTTTATCTGGTTGGTTCCCTGAAAATACTCCTCTATTAATATTTGATTAGGGTATACCGTATTTGCTCGAATATAAGACAACCCTGATTATAAGACGACCCCCCAAACTTTGGATATTCCTTTAGGAAAAAACTACAAGCCTGAATATAACTTGTATATATTCACATGTAAATTGCTTTTTTAATATTTAATAAAACTTATGATATAAAAAAAATGCATTTCTTGTTTTTATTTCCTTTTATGTGCCAATGCTGCCTCTCTCTCTCCCCCCTCCCCCCAGCATTGTCTCTCACTCTCCCCCCTAGTGTTGTCTCTGTCCACCCAGTGTTATCTCTCTCCTCCTCGTTCTCTCCCTCCCACCAAACTTTGGACTCTCTCTCTCTCCCCCTCCCCTTGTGTGTATCTGTTCCCCCTCCCTCCCCTTGTGTGTCTCTGTGCCCCCTCCCTCCCATTGTGTATCTCTGTGCCCACTTCACTCCCCTTGTGTGTCTCTCTGCACCCCTCCCCTTGTGTGTCTCTCTCCCCCTCCCTCCCCTTCTGTGTCTCTGTGCCCCCCTCACTCACCTTGTGTGTCTCTGTGCCCACCTCCCTCATGTCTCTCTCCCCCCCTCCCCTCCCCTCCCTCCCCATCGCCTTGTATCTCCCTGGTGGCTAGTGGGGGTATCCTCCGCTGTTGCCCGGCACTTCCGCTGGGACTTTTATGATGAAGCCGGAAGGCTTCATCATAGAAGTCCCTGCGGTCGTGCTGGGGGGGCAGCAAAAAATGCCAAAATGGTAGCTGTTAGCGAGGGGGATCCAGGTCCCCTGCAGCTCTGCGGGGGACCTGGATCCCTGTCTTATAATCTGACCTCAGTTTGAGGTCAGATTATAAAATGACCTTGAATATAAGACGAGGGGATTTTTTCAGAGCATTTGCTCTGATAAAAACCTTGTCTTATATTCGAGCAAATATGGTAATAATATTATCCAATAGATGTTGCTCTTAGCTCACAATTGTGACCATGATTAAATCCCACATTTTCGAGTTACCCTTATCCCACCTAAATAAAGATAAATATATATGCCCTTTAATATTTTAGTCTATAGGAAACATTCCCTAAATGTAAGAAAAACCCAAAAATAATTTTACCTATTCTTGTTCATTGGCATTTGAATATATATATTTGAATAACTTTGGATTAGAAATGAAACTAATATAAACACTCCTAACTTACTGTATGAAATATCTGTTTAATATCTAATCACTTTTAATACTCTACATGTACAAAATATATTGTTCTTGGGGGCGTGGCCTGACCAGCGATGCGGACTGACGTGTGAGCTGTGAACTCCGTCTGTGCAGGGGAAAAATTTGTAAAAAAAAACCCGGGTCCCAGCGAGAAGCAGAAGGAGAAGAAAATGCACAGAGGAATGGAATCATACCTTCAACAGAAAAGGAATAAAGAGCCCTTACCTCCAAAGAGCGGGAAACTCCAAGATGGCAACATAGTCAATGCCCATAACGGGCTAGAAGACAAAGTGATTGAGATGCAGTTGGAACTAGTTTCACTGAGGGACAAAGTTATCAACCTTGAGGATAGATCGAGGAGAAACAATATATGCATTAGGCGTATACCTGAAGCTATATACGCACCCAATCAAAATCAAATGACTTTTCTTAACAAATGTTTCAGGAAGATACAAGCACTTAAGGAGGGTCAGCTATTAATAGCAGGAGATTTCAATAGTACCGTTGACTGTGAAGCAGATTCCAGTTCTCAGAAACCAATACCGCAATCTGCAAAGATTTTAAACAAACAGTTTGGTGCACTACTTCAACAGAATTCAGTGTATGATGCGTGGAGGTGTAAATTCCATACCTCCAGGGAATATACGTTCTACTCTTTAGTGCACACATTTTTTTCAAGAATAGATTATGTTTTCATGGATGCTCATACTCTTCAAAACATAGTGTCAATAGATATAGGCACAATTTCGTGGTCGGATCATGCCACGATCACGGCTACAATTTTAATTGGTCATCCAGTTAGAGGAAGGGGAGCCTGGACGCTCAATGAATCCCTGTTGCACAACACATTATTTAAGGATAAACTTGAACAACAGATTAACAATTTTCTGCAATGCAATGAAGATAACCAATGTTCATCGACAACTGTACGGCTAGCACACAAGGCAGTGGTGAGAGGCCTGCTGATCCAACAAGGAGCTATGGTGAAAAAAATCAGACAAAAAACATTATCAAAATTACAAGACACTTTAATGTCATTAACCCAACAACAAAAAGCCAGTTACGCTGACCAGCAAGAAGAGCTAATTTATTTGACCAAAACATGGCGGATATTCAACTTGACTATGCATAAAATGTTACAAAATATGGGCCACAAGTTTTATATGCATGGCAATAAAGCAGGGAAAATACTGGCAAACAAACTGAAACAGCGTAATGCACAAACCAGAATCCCCTATATACAAAAACACAGGGCCCCAAACTGTATCATCCCATGGACATTAACAATGAACTTGCAATTTTTTTTGACAAACTATACAATCTTAAAGAGGATCCTCACACAACACAACCAACTCCAGAGGCAATTAGAGTATTCTTGGATTCCGTGTGCCTTCCACGGTTAGAAGAACTTTTTATTACAAAACATATTACGAGGTTCTCACCCCACTTCTGACTAAAGTTTTCAATTGTATAAAAGATGAGGGGACTATGCCTCCTGAAATGCTCGAGGCCCTAGTAATAACTCTACCAAAACCAAGGAAACCGTCTACCACCCCGGAAAATCTTAGACCTATTTTGTTGCTGAATACAGACATAAAACTGTATGCAAAATTGCTGGCTGACAGACTCAAGAAAGTTCTTCCGGACTTACTGTAGGAAGATCAAGTCGGTTTCACCCCTGGCAGACAGGCGTCGGACAGCACTTGAAAATGTATTAACCTAACCCATATACTTCGCAGGACTAAGGAACCTTCACTGCTGCTCTCCTTAGATGCGGAAAAAGCTTTTGACCGGCTTCACTGGTCATATTTGGAAAGTTCGTGGAGCAGATTCGGTATCCCGAATGGGTTTATAAAAGGCAATATGTCTTTATATAGCGTGCCATCAGCAAGAGTATATAATATGGGATTTCTATCTGATAAATTTTCAATCACCAACGGTACACGGCAAGGCTGCCCACTGTCACCATTGATTTTCGTATTGGCACTGGAACCACTTGCAACTAAAATTAAATCCTCACCTTATATCAAAGGCATAAAACATGGGAACTTGACTCATAAAATTGGTTTATTTGCTGATGACATTTTACCAGCACTCGGCAACCCGAGTCACTCAATGCCAAAATATACTTGCAGAATATTCTGAAGTATCGCACTATAAAAATAACTCGGGGAAAACTCAAGCGCTTCGCATAAACCTTGATCAAACAACCCTGTCTGGGTTAAAAAAAAATACTAGTTCGATTGGAAACCGGAATCCATTACTTTTTTGGGTATTCAATTGTCAAAAAATCCAGATAATCTTTTTAAAGACAATTTTCCACGTCTTTGGGAAAATGTGAAAAAACAACTGGAAAGATGGAGCAAGTTGAAACCGTCATGGTCAGGGAGGATATCATCTATTAAAATCATAATCATTCCCAAATTCTTACATTTATTTCGAACATTACCCATTAAGCTGCCACCAAAACAGTTAAAATTATATTCCGCGAAACTCAAACACTTCATTTGGGATGGCAAAAAAGCAAGAACGCCAATGTCTGTCTTACAACTCCAGAGATGTGACGGGGGAATGGTTGCACGCAATCTTCAAGTATATTACCAAACTTCTGCCATGGCTCAATTGTGTTCTATATTTTACAAGCACAAACAGCCAACCTTGGCGTTGATGGAATGAGGCATTGAAACCATACGATTTACATCAAATAACCTGGTGTGATTTTTCACTTAGACCCCAACTTGCGCACATGCTGTCTACCACCAAATTTTCACTATCTGTATGGAATGCCGCCACCACTAAATTGTGGAATAAATGGGACAGAATCCAGCTGGCTCCAATTTCTATACTCAAATTATTCACGACAAAGCTAAATCTATCTGCATGGGAAAAGGGGGCCATACAAGCTTGCTCACAGCTGACACACAAGGATGAAGTTTTATCGTTTAAAGATCTTCAGACGACATTCGACCTGTCCTCACAGGAATTGTTCACATATAGGCGTATTAGGAGTGTAGTACAGAAATGTAAAACCACTACAATCGAAAAACCTAAATTACCCAAGGCATTTATAAAGATGTGTTCCCTAGTCGTAAAACCTCAGAAAATGTTGTCCACAATATACTCCATGCTTATATCATTAGGATCTATGTCAACCCATCATATGCAAGTCAGTGGGAACGTGAAATTGGTAGAACGTTTTCAGCTGAACAATGGCATCCAGCAAAGACCAATCCTCTTGGCCACTCTAAAAGTATAGCTTACTGGGAAACCACCCGGATAGGCTACAGCGTATATACCCTACCACCTCGGACAAATGTTGGAGGAATTGTGGTCATACAGGTTCCATGATCTATGTTTGGTGGACATGCCCGCATATAACACCACTGTGGACAGAGGTCTTCAAAGTAATAAAGGAAATCACAGGTTTCCAACTTTCGAAAACACCCAAAATAGGTTTACTGGATATGTATCCTTCTTCATTGCCCAAGAAGGAAAAGGGCTGATAATGCACATTTTCAATGCCACCAGGCTTACTGTTGCCAGGCATTGGAAACAAGCTTAACCTATTTTGTTACAGGGGGTCATAAAACTAATTGAAATTACTAAAACACACAAATAGTTTTTCCAAATTTTACCACACCTGGAGTACATGGAATGTGTGGTTGAATACAAATAATATTCCTAACGTATGTCAAAGGGCGTTGACCAGACTTATCTAAAATTTTCAACTCAGTTTTCTACTGTACACTTCTAAAAAAGTTCCCTTCCCCCCTTCCCTTTTTGCACTTTCCCTTTTTCTCCCCTCCTCACCTATATGTTTTTCCATATAAGTTTAAAATGTTTACTTATTATGATACAAAATGTTCACGTTGTGTTGATACAAAATGTAGTGGTGTTGCTGCATTGTCAATGTTTTTGTTTTTTTTTGCAATATACATTATAATTATCTGAAATACTATTTGTACAAACTGAATCGATGATAATAAAGTATTTTGAAAAAAAATATATATATTGTTCTATGGTTATTTTTGGTTACAGCATTCAAGAATAAGGCATAATAACTGTACTGAATTACATAGATATAAACCAAAGGGTGTATATTATCAATAAAATACATAATATCTATCTATGCATTCATACAACCATACATGTGCCAATAAATCTGCACGTACATATGTTTATAAATATATACATATATATATATATATATATATATTTATATATTATCTACCATATGTTAACATGCAAATCTTAATTCATTCAGCTGTTCACATTTAATTCCAAACTTTCTAAGATTTTGCTAATTAGATATCTCAGGTTTTTATTTGAACACCTGGTATGTACATACTTGAAAACGAGAGAAATCTCAATGTATTTTTCCTGGTAAAACACTTTCTAAATAAAAAATAAATAAATAAATAAATGTACACTTCTCACACAGAGCTCTCTCAGGATGGCCAGTTATCTATTTGAGCTTCTCATCACAAAAATAGACCCCAGAAGATCAGGCACATCGTGATTTTGAGATATGTAGCTGACGCTCATATTGGCCACTAAAAAGTGGCCTCATTTGACAAGTGGACAGCATAGAACATCCTACCAATGTGAAGGGGTTAAAGAGGCAGTTAGACATCTATAAAGTGTAATGGAGTTATTCACCTACCGAGTACCAGACCCTGCCTGCCACTGGAACCCCAACCCATTATGTTGCTGGATCACACAGTGTCACATAATGTCATGTGACCCCAGTCCCAATGGCACAAGCTCCTGCTGCAACTCAGAACTCAGGGTAATACCAGTATGTATAAAACAACAACAAAACTGGAAATGAGAATGAAAAGTCACACAAAATGATTCAGTTTTCTTTTTCATGGAATTTATTTAATAAAAGTTCAGATAACGGAGAAAAAGTAGAAACAGCAAGGTTTGCACTAGAGACACACATTTGCATTTCACCTAAATCATGCAAATGATATTGCAGCATGCTGAGCTTCATCCTCTTTAATAAAGTTGAAGTGTATCTGCATCCAGTCCCTGTGTCCGTGGGTTGCTAGGGCAACAGACTGGACGCAGAGACACTGCCCCACGGACAGCCGTTGCTAGGGCAACAGACTGGACGCAGAGACACATCATACTATAGCGTCCCTGTTGCCCTAGCAACGTTGGGGACATGCACATGTAGTTTAAAAAGAAAAATACAGTTTAATAAAAAATGACATGGGCTATAATGAGTTTAACAGTACTAAGTCCAAAAGACAAAGAATAGAAAATAGATCTATTAAATAACAGGAAAATTAACATTAAAAAAAAAAGAAGAAAAACACAGTTTAATAAAAAATGACATGGGCTATAATGAGTTTAACAGTATTAAGTCCAAAAGACAAAGAATAGAAAATAGATCTATTAAATAACAGGAAAATTAACATTAAAAAAAAAAAAAAGTTTAAAAAAAAATGACAGAGGCTATAACGAGTTAAACAGTACAAGGGCCAAAAGACAAAGAATCCTCTTTAATAAAGTTGAAGTGTCTCTGCGTCCAGTCCCTGTGTCCGTGGGTTGCTAGGGCAACAGACTGGACGCAGAGACACTGCCCCACGGACAGCCGTTGCTAGGGCAACAGACTGGACGCAGAGACACATCATACTATAGCGTCCCTGTTGCCCTAGCAACGTCGGGGACATGCACATGTAGTTTAAAAAAAAAAATACAGTTTAATAAAAAATGACATGGGCTATAATGAGTTTAACAGTACTAAGTCCAAAAGACAAAGAATAGAAAATAGATCTATTAAATAACAGGAAAATTAACATTAAAAAAAAAAAAGAAAAATATAGTTTAATAAAAAATGACATGGGCTATAATGAGTTTAACAGTACTAAGTCCAAAAGACAAAGAATAGAAAATAGATCTATTAAATAACAGGAAAATTAACATTAAAAAAAAAAAAAAGTTTAAAAAAAAATGACAGAGGCTATAACGAGTTAAACAGTACAAAGGGCAAAAGACAAAGAATCCTCTTTAATACAGTTGAAGTGTCTCTGCGTCCAGTCCCTGTGTCCGTGGGTTGCTAGGGCAACAGACTGGACGCAGAGACACTGCCCCACGGACAGCCGTTGCTAAGGCAACAGACTGGACGCAGAGACACATCATACTATAGCATCCCTGTCATGGGTGTAGGAACCCCCAAAAATCTGGGGGGGACAGCATTTTTGCTCGCCGGGTATAGCAGCAGTAAAAATAAAGCTTGTCACAGTGTATATTATATCACCAAGTTCCCACCAACATTACCAGGATCCTTGGTATACAACAGATACATTCACAGCACAACATCTACATCAGGCAGGTGCATTTTATCACTGTTCCATGAAATATACTCAGCAAGCTATGTGTACACCGTAAAACATACATCAGTATGAACCTACCACTTCTGCTGGAATGACAATCCATGTATCCACTACTCTCTCAGTAAAGTAATACTTTCATTAGTCCCTGACCTTATCTTATATCTAGGATAGCCTTATACCTATCCCATGCTTGCTTAAACTCCTTCACTGTATTAACCTCTACCACTTCTACTGGAAGGCAATTCCATGCATCCACTACCCTCTCAGTATAGTAATACTTTCATTAGTCAATGACCTTATCTTATATCTAGGATAGCCTTATACCTATCCCATGCATGCTTAAACTCCATCACTGCATTAACCTCTACCACTTCTACTGGAAGACTATTCCATGCATCCACTACCCTCTCAGCAAACAAACATTACATTTCTGACCAGAAAATAAACTGCAAAATATGAAATATTTCCAGCATTTCCAAAAGCTTAAGGTGGACCCCAAATATATGTATATAACTAGTAACGTTTATACCAGGGCTTGACAACCTTAACTAAGTTTTAGGAGCCAGGAAAAAAATCTAGGAGCCAGAAAACAGCACATACACACAATCACATGCAGTCATATACAGTCTGTCAGACACACACACACTCATACATACAGTCATTCACAGACACACTCATACATACATACATACAGTCTGTCGCAGACACACACTCATACATACATGCAGTCTGTCAGACACACACTCATAGATACAGTCTGTAACATAGACACATACACTCAGAGGCAGTCACATAGACACACACACTCATACATGGTCTTTCACATACACTCATACATACAGTCTGTCACAGACACACACACTCATAGTCAGTCACATATACACACAAACTCATACAGTCAGTCACAGACACAAACTCATACAGTCACAGACACACAAACTCACACAGTCAGTCACACACACTCATACAGTCTGTCACACTCCCTCATACAGTCTGTCACACACACACTCATACATACATACATACATCCATAGTCTGTCACATACACTCATACATACATACAGTCTATCACATATACTCATACATACACACAGTCTGTCATTCATTTGCCAGGGTTTTTTTTTGCCCTCATTTTTTGATCATCTCATCATTAGTAGAAGTCATTGGCAGATTTAAGAGACATGTTATTATGGCAGCTTCGGAAGTCATTGATTATTGCAGCTCTAAGAGACATTTTTTTAAATGCCCCTAAGAGCTGCAATAATCAATCACGTTCCAAAGCTGCCATGATAAAAAGAAAAACGGTACATTATTGGCAGTGACACAGTCACTGTTCCTACCTCGTTCCTCCCAGTGTGGGGCTGTGTGACTTGTGGAGGACGCGCACAAGTCGTGCGCATGATCACATGACGTCGTGCGATGAAGTCACGTGATCAGGTGACCTCCGTGATCGCTGCAGAGCTGATTCTCCCGGGACAGTCCCAGGATCGAAAACGTTGCGCGACTGTCCCGGGTTGGCAAGTATGCTCAGGGCCGTCTTTAATAGTGATTGGACCCTGGGCAAGCATTTGCTTGGGCCCCCTGGACGCTGCCCCCTCCCCTGCATGCAATCCCGCCATCCATCACGATGTTAACCCCCCTCCCCCCCACACACACACATATGCCATAAATGTTGTGCCATTCAGATGCCAGTAATATTGTGCCTTTCAGATGCCAGTAATATTGTGCCATTCAGAGCGCAGTATTATTGTGCCAGTCAGAGCCCAGTAATATTGTACCATTCAGAGCCCAGTAATATTGTACCATTCAGAGCCCAGTAATATTGTGCCAGTCAGATGCCTGTAATAGTGCCATTCAGAGCCAAGTAATATTGTGCAAGTCAGAGCCCAGGAATATTGTGCAAGTCAGATACCAGGAATATTGTGCCAGTCAGAGCCCAGAAATATTGTGCCAGTCAGATGCCTGTAATATTGTGCCAGTCAGATGCCTGTAATATTATGCCAGTCAGATGCCTGTAATATTGTGCCAGTCAGATGCCTGTAATATTGTGCCAGTCAGAGCCCAGGAATATTGTGCCAGTCAGATGCCTGTAATATTATGCCAGTCAGATGCCTGTAATATTATGCCAGTCAGATGCCTGTAATATTGTGCCAGTCAGATGCCTGTAATATTGTGCCAGTCAGATGCCTATAATATTGTGCCAGTCAGAGCCCAGGAATATTGTGCCAGTCAGAGCCCAGGAATATTGTGCCAGTTAGATGCCTGTAATATTGTGCCAGCCAGATGCCCAGTAATATTGTGCCAGTCAGATGCCCAGTATTATTGTGCCAGTCAGAGCCCAGTAATATTGTGCCAGCCAGATGCCCAGTAATATTGTGCCAGCCAGATGCCCAGTAATATAGTGTCAGCCAGATGCCTGTAATATTATGCCAGTCAGAGCACAGTAATATAGTGCCAGCCAGATGCCTGTAATATTATGCCAGCCAGATGCCCAGTATTATTGTGCCAGTCAGATGCCCAGTATTATTGTGCCTGGCAGAGCCCAGTAATATTGTGCCAGCCGGATTCCCAGTAATATTGTGCCAGCCAGATGCCCAGTAATATTATGCCAGCCAGATGCCCAGTAATATAGTGCCAGCCAGATGCCTGTAATATTATGCCAGCCAGATGCCCAGTATTATTGTGCCAGTCAGAGCCCAGTATTATTGTGCCAGTCAGGGCCCAGTAATATTGTGCCAGCCAGATGCCCAGCAATATTGTGCCAGCCAGATGCCCAGTAATATTATGCCAGCCAGATGGCCAGTAATATAGTGCCAGCCAGATGCCTGTAATATTATGCCAGCCAGATGCCCAGTATTATTGTGCCAGTCAGAGCCCAGTATTATTGTGCCAGTCAGAGCCCAGTAATATTGTGCCAGCCAGATGCCCAGTAATATTGTGCCAGCCAGATGCCCAGTAATATAGTGCCAGCCAGATACCTGTAATATTATGCCAGCCAGATGCCCAGTATTATTGTGCCAGCCAGATGCCCAGTATTATTGTGCCAGTCAGAGCCCAGTATTATTGTGCCAGTCAGAGCCCAGTAATATTGTGCCAGCCAGATGCCCAGTAATATTGTGCCAGCCAGATGCCCAGTAATATTATGCCAGCCAGATGCCAGCCAGATGCCCAGTAATATTATGCCAGCCAGATGCCTAGTATTGTCCAAAAGACAAAGAATAGAAAATAGATCTATTAAATAACAGGAAAATGAACATTAAAAAAAAAAAAAAAAAAAAGTTTAAAAAAAAATGACAGAGGCCATAACGAGTTAAACAGTACAAAGGCCAAAAGACAAAGAATCCTCTATAATAATCTTCAAGTGTCTCTTCGTCCAGTCCCTGTGTCCGTGGGATTGCGCTACTGCTCATGTGCCCCACGGACAACAGCCGTTGTGACTTGGAACACAGAGACTCCCTCCCGCCCAAAGAAAAAAAAAAAAGACGGTAGAGGCACTTGATGGGGGAGATCTAAAGATCCCCCCTCACCAGCCCTCTGCTCGGCATGCTCTGCTAGATCCCGGGAGGGTGCGGAGCTAACCGGCTGAGCTGTGTAGCTCCGCCCCCACCCTGTAAAGCAGAGCAGCGTCTGCTTCACGGGGAGCCACTGGCACCATGAGAAAGTGCTGCTCGGCTCCCCATGCCTGTATTAAGCATGGGGAGCCCAAGCAGCACCTTCTCTTGCTGACCTGGGCTCCCAGTGAAGCAGACGCTGATCTGCTTCACAGGGTGGGGGCGGAGCTACACCGCTCAGCCGGTTAGCTCCGCCCCTCCCTGTATCCACCTTTGAAGGCAAAGGAAGGGGAGGGGTGGGAGAGAGAGACAGGGGCAGGGGGGAGAGAGAGACAGGGCAGGGGGGAGAGACAGAACAGGGGGAGGGGGAGAGACAGAACAGGGGCAGGGGGAGAGACAGAACAGCTGGAGGGGGGAGAGAGAGACAGACGGGGAGGGAGAGAAAGGCAGAACAGGGGGAATGGGGAGAGAGAGACAGAACAGGGCTAGAGAGACAGAACAGGGGGGAGAGACATAACAAGGGGGCAGAGAGACAGAACAAGGGGGCAGAGAGACAGAACAGAGGAAGGGCAGGCAGGGGGGAGAGAGAGAAAGGGCAGGGGGGAGAGACAGAACAGGGGGAGGGGGAGAGACAGAACAGATGGAGGGGGAGAGACAGAACAGCTGGAAGGGGGAGAGAGAGATACAGAACAGGGGGTAGAGAGAAAGAACAGAGGGAGGGAGAAAGAGACAGAATAGGGGGAAGGGGGAGAGAGAGAGAGAGAGACAGACAGTACAGGGGGGGAGAGAGAGACATAACAGGGGGAAGGGGGAGAGAGAGACAGACGGGGAGGGAGGGAGAGAAAAAAAGAACAAGGGGAATGGGGAGAGAGAGAGACAGAACAGGGCTAGAGAGACAGAACAGGGGGGAGAGACAGAACAGGGGGGGAGAGACAGAACAGGGGGGGAGAGAGACAGAACAGGGGGGGAGAGAGACAGAACAGGGGGGGAGAGAGACAGAACAGGGGGGGAGAGAGACAGAACAGGGGGGGAGAGAGAGACAGGCAGTACAGGGGGGGAGAGAGAGACAGAAAAGGGGGAAGGGGGAGAGAGAGACAGACGGGGAGTGAGGGAGAGAAAGACAGAACAGGGGGAGGGGGAGAGACAGAACAGATGGAGGGGGAGAGACAGAACAGCTGGAAGGGGGAGAGAGAGATACAGAACAGGGGTAGAGAGAAAGAACAGAGGGAGGGAGAAAGAGACAGAATAGGGGGAAGGGGGAGAGAGAGAGACAGACAGTACAGGGGGGGAGAGAGAGACAGAACAGGGGGAAGGGGGAGAGAGAGACAGACGGGGAGGGAGGGAGAGAAAAAAAGAACAAGGGGAATGGGGAGAGAGAGAGACAGAACAGGGCTAGAGAGACAGAACAGGGGGGAGAGACAGAACAGGGGGGGAGAGACAGAACAGGGAGGGAGAGAAAGACAGAACAGGGGGAGGGGGAGAGACAGAACAGCTGGAAGGGGGAGAGAGAGACAGACAGGGGGAGGGAGGGAGAGAAAGACAGACAGGGGGAGGGAGGGAGAGAAAGACAGAACAGAGGAAGGGCAGGCAGGGGGGAGAGAGAGAAAGGGCAGGGGGGAGAGACAGAACAGGGGGAGGGGAGAGACAGAACAGCTGGAGGGGGGAGAGAAAGAACAGTGGGAGGGGGAGAGACAGAACAGCTGGAGGGGGGAGAGAGAGATACAGAACAGGGGGGTAGAGAGAAAGAACAGAGGGAGGGAGAGAGAGACAGAACAGGGGGAAGGGGGAGAGAGAGAGACAGACAGAATAGGGGGGGAGAGAGAGACAGAACAGGGGGAAGGGGAGAGAGAGACACACAGGGGGAGGGAGGGAGAGAAAGACAGAACAGGGGGAGGGGGAGAGACAGAACAGATGGAGGGGGAGAGACAGAACAGCTGGAAGGGGGAGAGAGAGATACAGAACAGGGGGTAGAGAGAAAGAACAGAGGGAGGGAGAAAGAGACAGAATAGGGGGAAGGGGGAGAGAGAGAGACAGACAGTACAGGGGGGGAGAGAGAGACAGAACAGGGGGAAGGGGGAGAGAGAGAGACAGACGGGGAGGGAGGGAGAGAAAGACAGAACAGGGGGAATGGGGAGAGACAGACAGTGGGAGGGAGGGAGAGAAAGACAGAACAGGGGGAGGGGGAGAGACAGAACAGCTGGAGGGGGAGAGACAGAACAGCTGGAAGGGGGAGAGAGAGATACAGAACAAGGGGTAGAGAGAAAGAACAGAGGGAGGGAGAAAGAGACAGAACAGGGGGAAGGGTGAGAGAGAGAGACAGACAGTACAGGGGGGGAGAGAGAGACAGAACAGGGGGAATGGGGAGAGAGAGAGACAGAACAGGGCTAGAGAGACAGAACAGGGGGGAGAGACAGAACAGGGGGGGAGAGAGACAGAACAGGGGGGGAGAGACAGAACGGGGGGGGGGGAGAGACAGAACAGGGGAGGGAGAGACAGAACAGGGGAGGGAGAGACAGAACAGGGGGAGGAGAGACAGAACAGGGGGGGGGGAGAGACAGAAGAGGGGGGGAGAGAGAGACAGAACAGAGGAAGGGCAGGCAGGGGGGAGAGAGAGACAGAGCAGGGGGGAGAGACAGAATAGGGGGAGGGGGAGAGACAGAACAGTGGGAGGGGGAGAGACAGAACAGTTGGAGGGGGCAGAAAGAGATACAGAACACGGGGGTAGAGAGAAAGAACAGAGGGAGGGAGGGAGGGAGGGAGAGAGAGACAGAACAGGGGGACGGGGGAGAGAGACAGACAGGGGGAGGGAGGGAGAGAAAGACATAACAGGGGGAGGGGCAGAGACAGAACAGCTGGATGGGGGAGAGAGAGATACAGAACAGGGGGTAGAGAGAAAGAACAGAGGGAGGGAGAAAGAGAAAGAACAGGGGGAAGGGGGAGAGAGAGACATACAGTACAGGGGGGGAGAGAGAGACAGAACAGGGGGAAGGGGGAGAGAGAGACAGACGGGAGGGAGGGAGAGAAAGACAGAACAGGGGGAATGGGGAGAGAGAGAGACAGAACAGGGCTAGAGAGACAGATTAGGGGGGGGGAGAGACAGAACAGGGGGGGAGAGGCAGAACAGGGGGGGAGAGAGACAGAACAGGGGGGGAGACAGAACAGGGGGGGAGAGAGACAGAACAGGGGGGGGAGAGACAGAACAGGGGGGGAGAGAGACAGAACAGGGGGGGAGAGAGAGACAGGCAGTACAGGGGGGGAGAGAGAGACAGAAAAGGGGGAAGGGGGAGAGAGAGACAGACGGGGAGGGAGGGAGAGAAAGACAGAACAGGGGGAATGGGGAGAGAGAGAGACAGAACAGTGCTAGAGAGACAGAACAGGGGGGGGAGAGAGACAGAACAGGGGGGGAAAGAGAGACAGAACAGAGGAAGGAGAAGAGAGAGACAGAATAGAGGGAGAGAGAGAACAGACAGGGCAATGAAGAGGAAAGGGACAAACATGGGAAGGCAGAGAGATACATACATGGGGGGGCGCCATGGGGGAATCCCGCACACGGCGCCGGAACACTTAAGGCCGGCCCTGCTGACAGATTTTTTGAGCAAAATCTCCTGTGCAATCGCAGGAGAATTTACTCATTGCGCATGCGCACAAAGTTACAGCTGATCACTCAGCTGTAACTTTGTAAAGACTGCGCATGCGCGAGCGGAGCAACGCTACCCACCTCCCGTCCCCTTCACACCACGCTAAGGTGGTAAGTAACACGGGGGGGGGGGGACATATGGGGGCAACATAGGGGCAAGCACCCTGGTGAGGGGGGAGCCTTGAGGGCTGCCTCATCTTGATGGGAGTTGTGATCCCCCTGCTTCATCAATAATACAGCAGGAGGATCACAACTCCCATCAAGATGAGGCAGCCCTCAAGGCTCCCCCCCTCACCAGGGTGCTTGCCCCTATGTTGCCCCCTTATGTCCCCCGCCCCCCCCCCCTCCACATATGTTCTAGCGCCCGTTAATTTAACGGGCTGAATGTCTAGTAACATATAAAGAACTCGACCATTACTACTACTAGTCATCAAGACTGATACCAAAATATTCCTGACTGTCTGACATTCACACACTGTGCTGTTTTCATGTTGGAATCCCCCACAGTATTAATTTCAGTTGTTTCAGTTTTGTTTTTTTTTCATAACCTGTGCATTTAGTCAATGTATAGGAATGTAATAATACACATACAGCCAAAATTAAATAAAGCCTGCAAGGAATATACTAAATAAATATAAATATGTGTTAAATACAACACATGCAGCCACATTACTGGTTATCTATAAGTTATGAAATAAAAGGGGAAACGTATACATTGTAAATGCAAAGTATTTATCTAAGGGTCTATTTTAAGGGACTGTCTAGTGTCAATTTTTCAAATGTTAATGAATATTAAAGTACTGAAATAGTGCTTTAATATGCATATCTTGTAATTTCCATAACTTAAAAACTAATAAACTTACATTTAAAAGCAGTTAGCAGTTCTTGAGGCTTTTGAAGCAATCAGGCACTCCCACCTCCTCATTCCAAAAGCCTGACAAGTTTTTTCTCTCTTTCTCTGCTTCAGCCAATCAGATCCATTCCCATTTAAGTGAATGGGGATGAATACTGAGCATGCTCCCTGTCACTGAGATCTCCCAAGCACCCCCTTGCTCTAATTGAAGGCCATGCATGCTCCTGATGTGTGTGACATCATCAATGACATCTCCAAGCTCCACCCACCCATTCAACACTGCCAATAAGGGATTTTGACTGACAAGCAGCAAGGAAGAAATGTTGTTGGATTCTTCCTTGTTGCTAAGCAGCCAGCCTAGGACAGCTCTTCTGTTCCTTCCTGTGCTGACAAGCTTATAGCTATCTGTATGTATTCAGTGCTATTCACCTCCACTCCCCTCTGCTTCTTTGTCTGTCCGTCCGTCTCTCTCTCTCTATTTCTGTCTTCCTCTCTGTCTCTCTCTCTCTCTGTCTGTCTCTACTCTGTCTGTGTGTCTCATACTTGTGTATCAAGTATACATATGTTAATTTGCCACATTTTAATGTTTTTACAAAAGCAATTAGGCACTTTGTGTAGAGTACCAACTATAGCAATGTTATTTTATTAAAACACTGTCAAGCTGACAATAATTTCCTTATTTTAATTGGATTTCAAATAAATAGTGAGGGTCAAGAAATGCACACCTCTGATATCAACATGTACACCGGATTAGCACAGACTAAAAATGTTCCAACACCTAAAACACAATGCTGATGGCATATATATATATATATATATATATATATATATATATATATATATAGATATAGATATATACAGTAGTGGACATAATTATCGCGCCAGTGTTTAAGTAAAGTATTGTAGCCTTTTACCAGTAATACATTTTTTTTTTAAACAATGACAGTTTTGTGAGTGTGTGTGCGTGTGTGGTCACTGGACTAACCCTCACCCACTGTTCTTTGTTCCAGCTCATCATGGAGCCGGACCCCGGTCAGATTCCGGCCTGAAGATGCAACTGACTCCGGAAGTCAAGGCTGTATTGCTCGCACTACACAACGAAGGTCTGTCATCCCGGCAGATTGCTGACAGGATTCAAACACACCGGGCCACTCTGAGTTGCTGGCAGAAGAGGTACGCTCAGACGGGCAATATGGAGCAGGGGAAAGGTCGAGGGCGAAAAAGGGTCACGACCGCTACACAAGACAGGCTGCTGGTACAGCTCTGCCTACGCGATCGATGGCTCACGTCACCGCAAATCAACCGGGATTGGAGATTAGCCATGGGGGCGAAGGTCAGCAACAGAACAGCAAGGAGAATGTTGTGCTAGACTTGCACATGGTAGATGGAACTGTCGATGTCAAGTCGTACGTACGGATTTTATTCCGATCACTGACGCCCATCATCGGGAGGTTGTTCCGGTAGCAACAGGACT